>CAUYRT010081103.1:0-12205 GCA_963574885.1 Lepilemur ruficaudatus
AAAGGCCAGACACCACAGTGTCTCAAGGGAGAAAACAAAGCAACAAAGTTCAACCCAACAGAATGAACTGAAATCTGCCCCACCTATCAATTCTCTCAATAAATATGAATGGCTTGAACTCCCCACTCAAGAGACATAGGCTAGCCGAATGGATAAAAAAAATACAAACCAAGTATCTGCTGCCTTCAGGAAACACATCTAACCTGCAAGGATGCATTTAGACTAAAGGTAAAGGGGTGGAAAACAATATTTCAAGCAAATGGAAGCCAAAAGAAGGCTGGTGTGGTGGTTTTGATTTCAGATAACTTAGTCTTTAAATCAACAAAGGTAATAAAAGACAAAGAAGGTCACTATATAATGGTGAAGGGTACAGTTCAACATGAAGACATAACAATTCTAAATATATATGCACCCAACTTAGGTGCACCCAGATTCAGAAAGCAAACTCTTGATCTAAACAAACTGAGAAACAACAACACCATAATAGCCAGAGACTTCAATACCCCACTGACAGCACAGGATAGATCCTCCAAACAGAAAATTAACAAAGAAATAATGGACTTAAACAGAACGCTGGAACACATGGGCATGACTGACAGTTATAGGACATTCTACCCATATACCACTGAATATACATGCTTCTCATCAGCTCATGGGACATTATCTAAGATTGACTATATCCTAGGACATGAAATATGTCCCAAAAATTTTTAAAAAATAGAAATTATGCCATGTATCTTTTCAGAACACAGTGGAATAAAAGTAGAAATCATCCGTAACAGATGCTCTCATTTCTACATAAAATCATGGAAACTAAACAACCTTCTGCTGAATGATCACTTCATAAATGAGGAAATCAAGATGGAAATCAAAAGATTCATTGAACTAAATGAAAAAGGATACAAAAGTTATCAAAATCTGTGGGACACAGTTAAAGCAGTCCTGAGAGGAAAGTTTATTTTCATAAATGCCTATATCCAAAAGTCAAAAAGATCACAAATAGACAACCTAATGAATCGACTAAAAGAGCCAGAAAAAAAAGAACACACGAACCCCAAACCAAGCAGAAGAAGTGAAATCAATAAGATCAAATCAGAACTAAATGAAATTGACAACAGGGAAACTATATGAAAGATTCATTTAAAAAAGCTGGTTCTTTGAAAAACTAAACAAAATTGACACACCTTTGGCTAGACTAACAAAAAACAAAAAAGAAAAATCTCTAATAAGTTCCATCAGGCAGAATAAAGGAGAAATTACAACTGATGCCACAGAGATACAAGATACAATTTATGAATACTAAAAAAACCTTTATGCACACAAACTGGAAAATGTGGAAGGAATGGACAAATTCTTAGAAACACACAGCCTCCCTAGGCTCAACCAGGAAGAGACAGAATTCCTGAACAGACCAATATCAAGTACTGAAATTGAAACAGCAATAAAAAGCCTTCCTAAAAAGAAAAGTCCCAGACCAGATAGTTTCACACCAGAATTTTACCATACCTACAAAGAAGAACTGGTTCCTATCCTGCAGAAATTATTCCACAATATTGAGAGGGATGAAATCCTCCCCAATACATTTTATGAAGCCAACATCACCCTGATAGCAAAACCAGGAAAGGATGCAACAAAAAAAGAAAACTACAGTCCAATATCTCTTATGAATGTAGACGCAAAAATTCTCAACAAAATCCTAGCTAACTGAATCCAGGAGCTTATCAAGAAAATAATCCATCACAACCAAGTGGACTTCATCCCAGGGATGCAGGGATGGTTCAACATATGCAAATTTATAAATGTTATTCACCACATAAACAGAAGCAAAAACAAAGACCATATGATACTCTCAATAGACTCAGAAAAAGCATTTGACAAAATTCAACATCATTTTAGGATAAGAAGGCTTAACAAAATAGGCATAGATGGGGCTTACCTAAAAACGATACAAGCCATATATGACAAACCCCCAGCCAACATCCTACTGAATGTGGAAAAATTGAAAGCATTCCCACTTAGAACTGGAACAAGGCAAGGTTGCCCACTATCTCCACTTCTATTCAACATAGTGCTGGAAGTCCTTGCTACAGCAATCAGACAGGAGAGCGGAATAAAGGGTGTCCAGATGGGGGCAGAAGAAATCAAACTCTCACTCTTTGCTGATGATATGATATTATATCTAGAAAACCCCAAGGATTCAGCCAAGAGACTCCTTGAATTGATAAATGAATTTAGTAAAGTGTCAGGATACAAAATCAATACACACAAATCAGAGGCATTCATATACGGCAACAACAGTCAAATTGAAAACCAAATCAAAGACTCAATTTCCTTCAAAACAGCAACAAAGAAAATAAAGTACCTAGGAATATATTTAACTAAAGAGGTAAAAGACCTCTACGGGAGAACTATAAAACACTGAGAAAGGAAATAGCAGAGGACATAAACAGATGGAAGACCATACCATGATTGTGGGTCGGCAGAATCAACATTGTTTAAATGTCTGTATTACCCAAAGTGATCTACAGAGTCAATGCAATTCCTATTAAAATAAAATCATCATTTTTCACGTATAGAAAAAAATAATTTTACACTTCATATGGAACCAGAGAAGACCCCGTATAGCAAAAGCAATCCTAGGCAATAAAAACAAAATGAGAGGTATCAATTTACCAGACTTCAAACTATACTACAAGGCTATAGGAATTAAAACATCATGGGACTGGCACAAGAACAGGGACATTGACCAGTGGAACAGAAGAGAGAACCCAGATATAAAACCATCTTCATATAGCCATCTAATCTTCGACAAAGCAGACAAAAACATACACTGGGGAAAAGAATCCTTATTCAATAAAAGATGCTGGGAAAACTGGATAGCCACATGTAGAAGACTGAAGCAGGATCCACACCTTTCACCTCTCACGAAAATCAACTCACGCTGGGTAACAGACTTAAACCTAAGGTACGAAACTATTAAAATTCTGGAGGAAAACGTTGGACATACTCTTCTAGACATTGGCCTCAGCAAAGAATTTATGAATAAGACCCCAAAGGCAATCATAGCAACAACAAAAATAAATAAATGGGACTTGATCAAACTAAAAAGCTTCTGCACAGCCAAAGAAATTGTCATGAAAGCAAACAGACAACCTACAGAACAGGAGAAAATTTTCACATGCTACACAACTGATAAGGGGCTGATACCTAGAATCTATTTATAACTCAGGAAAATCAGCAAGAAAAAAATCAAACAACCCTATCAAAAAGTGGGCAAAGGACATGAACAGAAACTTTCCAAAAGAAGACAGAATAATGTCCAACAAACATGAAAAAGTGCTCAACATCTCTAAACATCAGGGAAATTCAAATCAAAACCACAATGAGATCTCACTTATCTTCAGTGAGAATGGCCTTTATTAAAAAGTCCCCAAACAATAAATGTTGGCATGGATGCGGAGAGATAGGAACACTCCTACACTGCTGGTGGGACTGCAAACTAGTGCAACCCTTGTGGAAAGCGATATGGAGATACCCGAAAGCGATACAAGTAGATCTACCATTTGATCCAGCAATCCCACTACTGGGCATCTACCCAAAAGAACAAAAGACACTCTATAAGAAAGATACTTGCACTCGAATGTTTAGAGCAGCACAATTCACAATTGCAAAGTTGTGGAAACAACCCAAGTGCCCATCAATACATGAGTGGATTAATAAAATGTGGTATATGTATATCATGGAGTACTATTCAGCTATAAGAAGCAATGGTGACATACCGCCTCTTGTATTTTCCTGGATGGAGCAGAAACCCATTCTACTAAGTGAAGTATCCCCAGAATGGATAGACAGGCACCACACGTACTCACCAGCAAATTGGTTTCACTGATCAACACCTAAGTGGACACACAGGAACAACATTTGTCAGGTGTTGGGCAGACGGGACGGGGGCGGAAGGGAGGGGTATATACATACACAATGAGTGCGATGTGCACTGTCTGGGGGATGGTCAGGCTTGAAGCTCTGACTCGAGAGGGGGCAAGGGCAATATACGTAACCTTAACATTTGTAACCCCATAATATGCTGAAATAAAAAATAAATAGGAGCACAAAAACAGAAACTTATGATCAAATGTTTATGAAGATATTTTGGTTTGGGTCTCTTAATCCTAGTTGTAGGATGCAGTTTCTTTCCCTGACTTCACTGTCTGTGGATAGGTACACACAAAATCTGTTTCTGACTCACTCTATCATCTGATATTAACCGTACTGTTAGGGATTTAAAGCTGCCCTAGCAGCTGTAGTTAAAATAGCCTAAATCAAATTGGAAGCTTCAGTTTTCCGTTTGGTCTTGCTCACTCTCTATTTGTTCTGTGAGTACTGGTTGCATGCTAGCCGGCTATATGTACATTGCGTTGCCTAGAAAAGTGTTTTATCAGGAAAATTTTTTTAAAAATCCCTATAGTGTTAATTTTTGTATAGTAATTTATTTTAAGATAAACAAAATGGTTATTCTTAGAATCCAAAGAGAATCTCAAAACAATCTTACTCTTTGAAAGTATTACATGTAGTCAAATTTATGCTTAAGTTGCAAAATGTTTTGAGACTATTTAGATTGTTATAAAAATAGCTTAATTTTCATCACTATGTAATAAAAAGCCTGTTATGGCTTTGTGTCATTATTTGAGGTTCTAAGGACCAGTGTTGAAGGTTTTTTAAGTCTACAGTCAGGTGGTATCATGTCAATAAATTTTATTTGGGGATGTTAGTATTTTCAAAAGATCTAATTTGTTAACATCTTTAACCTGGATGTGTTCTAAAACTTCTACTATATTTATAAAAGCTAGAAAAAATGTTACATTGTTCAAAATAGCAAGTCTGACTGGAATACTGATTTTTGTTTTCTTGGTAGGTTTTTAACTTTAAAAGTAGTAATTATAACCATATTTTGATTGCTTCCTGGTCTGTGTTGCTTCTCTAGCGTTCGTAGCCTGTAAAAATGGTTAACAGAAAACAACTTAAAATGCTAACTGGGATCTAAGTACACTGCAAGATAAACAAATTAGGTAAATGTAAATGGGATAAATGCTTATAAATAAAATTTTCATATAATTTGGAAACTTAAAGTTTCATTAAATTAAGTAATAGATACTTATTAAATCTCTGGGTCCTTTTCAGTTAACAAAACAAAATTACATTACAGGGAAATACATGCCTAAAACTTATAAAATGGTTTTTATCTATAAAATATGGATATACGACAAACAATTCAAGATTTCTTGCTTCTTAGGTTTTCATTAAGGTTTGGGATTACTGGGAGTTGAAATTTTGGTTTAATATATATGATACTATTGTGGCTCAAAAGTCAATACCCCAAAATATGGCATTTTGACATGCTGGACTGACTAAAGAAGCCTCCATGTCTCTGTGACCTCCCCGGAGGCTTTTCCAAAAGAAACAAAGGTTGAAATATCTTTACTTGCCTAAGATCCAGACCCACCTAGGAGAACAATTGTTCTTTTCTTCTCCTTTCTGTAAGACCAGGAATGTGACTATACCTGCAAAGACTCTTTAAAAATATAATGTCCTATCTCTACCCCTTAATCTTTGTTCCCATCCCTTCATCCTCCCTAATAATCCTTCATTGCCCTTCAACAAAGGTCCCCTATTCCCCCTCTCATGACACATTTTATCAGAAAGGCGTCCTGTGGCCGAATGGTTGCACCGTTAGTTACAGTCGCTTTCACCGCAGCAACTTGGGTTTGATCCCCAGTTTGGGAACGAGCTAATTATTCATGTGTGCACGAACTTTCACCCCTCCCTACTCTTTCCTCTGTGCCATCTTTGGCACCGCAAGAAAGAACCTAGAGCGAACTTCTAGTGACTCAAACCCTTTGGGAAACTCAGAAAAAGACCCCTTTTTGGTCTTCTGTTTTCCTTGCAGAGTCTAAAGAGTCATGGACAGATTCCTGTTAAGTATAAAACTCTGCTCTCTTTCTGTCTTGCATTACCTCTTTGGCTTTTAGGGATACCAGGAATTACTTTGTGAAAAAAAATTGACCTTGATGATATAATGGGTAGGCAAAAATGACAATGTTGGAAGTGGCTGAGTACAGTTGTTTAATATTAACAGTTTTTACAGGGGCTGCTTTATTTTTTTCTTTTTGCGTTTAGATAAGAAAAGCAAAAACATGGTTTGAACACCGAACGGCCACAGCCTAGAGGCTCACCACTGAGGGGTGAGACTCCCAAGGGAGATGAACTGAGTCCAGAGTGGGCTGGTTAGCACTGGGTTGCCCACCAGACTCAAGAAAATGTCCTTCCTTACTGGTGCCCTATGGAAACACTGCACGTCAGTCCTTTAGCGCTTCCCTCTTTGGGGGGCCCCAGGACTCAGTGTAGAAATGAAATCTTGGTTTTAGAGGATCTAAGTACTCTGCCCTCCAGTTATCAAGTACTAAAAACTGCAGGCTTTCTCAGCCCTGTTCATTTGAAGGCTCTACCCTAAAGCCAGTAATCTAATTAAAAACCACACTAAATTTGGAAAGACCACTTACCAAACTAAATCAGTCTACAGTTTACTAGCTATTTTAAAACTCTTTGCAGAAGAAATTTTATCTCTATTAAAAAAATTCCATTTGTAAGGGCTTTTACCTCTCTGAACCTAAACCACTAAAAATTTTTAGGATAAAAAATACAATGGCTCAAAGTTTCTATCATAAACCATACCTTTGTTTAGGTCACCTTTTGAGTAAACTACAAAGAAAAAGCAGGGAGAGTGAAAGAGAGAGAGAGAAATTCAGTTTACCTCTTTATTAGCTTGTCTTTAAGTTTGTCTTTGTTAGGTTTTATGATTGTTTAGGAAATTAAAGTTTACAAAACTTTAATTAAATATCTGATGTGTTCATGAGGATACTAACCTGACCTAAAACAGAACAAAAAATTAACTACATGGGACTGAATTAACTTTTTATGATTTTTTTGTTTAAAACATTACTGATCCTTTATGCTTTGTTTTCCAGAAACAAGACAAATATTAAGTAAATAGCAAAGGTTATCTGCTATCTCCAGAATTTAAAAACTATTCAACACCACTGGGCCAACCTGTTCTCCGTTCCCGAAGCCCAGCTGCTGAAACTATACATACCTCCTTCCTCTAGGCCCAGGGACTACCGCAGAAGAGGGAGGCATGTGAGTAAGGTCCAATTTTGAGAGATGAAATTAGTCCAGACCCTCCAAATTAAGGATGGGCACACACGTGCCTAAACAGATGGCAAGTTGGGGGGCTTTGGCCTCTTTCCATCCATCCCAACTGTAAATAATCCCCTGTTCCCCATAGACTTAAAAACATCCCCCAGAATATATCGAGATAGCTGGTGACACAAACATCTAAATATAGTTGTTCCAGTTATGAGATTTATGCAAATAGAAATAAAATAAGAAATTAATCAGCCACCTTAGGACAAATTACTAGACTAAAAATACTATAGTACAATGAAAATCTCTAAATTGCTTAGCTTAAATGGTTAACAATACTTATGTTTTATATAGAGAATTGCTAGAAGTCTCCAACTAAACCCAGTATTACAGTAGCTGAACACTTACAGTTAATTTTGTAACCTTGCTTTTGGTGTTTTGGCTTTTATTTCTTATGTCACCTAAAAGGCTTTAAAGGGTGGGTGAGTGCCTGGCCACTGCCATGCCCATCTAGCCTAGAATGTTTAATTGGCTGTAAACCTTTTGGCTCTGATGGGGCAAAAAAAACAAACAAAAAAAAAGCTGGGCCATCAGTGCTGCCTCTAGAAATTCCTGGCCAAAAGGGGAGAGTTGTGAAATAAAATAAAATCTTAAGGCCCCCCCAACTGACTAAATGGACACCCTCTTGGCCAAGGAGACCCAAGAAAAACCTTAAAGCTGAGTTGCCAGCCATGAGAAGAGAGGTCATATGTACCTCATCATGCCCTCCCTTTTGGAGCTACTCTTTGTGACAACATGATACTCAATGGTTAACAGGACCTACGGCCTGCAAGACAAAGCTCAAACCACACCCGAAGGCCATCGATTTACTTAGCAGATCACTCGGTAAATGTCTTGTCTCTGACTAACAAACATCCTTATCTTAACTTAAAACATTCCAAGCCTTTAGACAAAGTTTCATTTCTTTAACTAATTACAAATCAAACAGTCATTAAACTCACCTATAGCAAGATGTGCTGTCTTTTCAGACCAAACCAATGTATGCCTCCCATTGATTTATGACTTTACATGTATTTCCTGTCTCCATGAATATGTAAAACCAAACGGTAACCCAGCTGCCCTGGGTACATTGTCTCAGGACGTCTTGAGGACATGTGTTCCGAGCTATTGGTCACACGCACTCAGCTCAGAATAAGCCTTTTTAAATTAAAAAAAAAAAAAAAAGGTGCATCTTCAATTGGGTTTGTCTATTGAGCTCTCGTGCATTCTGGACTACAGGAGCAGTACTGCATTTTCTTCTGGGATGTCACTGATAAAGGAACGTTTTTTTAGTTGATTTCTCATCCCGGAGTTTCTCACCTCATGCTGAGGGTATGGATACCCATTTCTGGAATTCTGCAAGAGTAACTCCTTTCACCCTAACTCCCCTCCCAAAAAATGTTCCCTGAGTCTGGTGAAAAAAATTGTTTTTCTCAGCCATTGAAGTGCAGCCCTTAGGAAGAGGACTCGGGTGTATGTCAGTGTCAACACCCAGCCCTTTACTAGCCTGATAATCCTCCCTCAGCATCTGCAGCATTAGATTGTGCACCGACTGCTCATGTTCTTTCTTCAGATTGTTCCTTTTTTTAATTATTGCCTTATATACTGAGAATTATTTATTACGATTTATCAAAATTCTGTTTTGTGTATGACATGTACGTTAGGGTGGAAAGGCTAGTAGGTGCTCACGGCACAGGTGGAAAAAGATGTCTCACGTAGATATTGAGATATATCAAAGTAACAAAAGTTTGTTTTATCCTTTAGAAGGACAGAGAGAATACGAGAGAGAGGGCGAGAGGGAGTAGGGGAGGAGGGCAGGGAGACAAGACGGCGTGGCATCCCAAAGAACGAGAAGGAGATGCCAGCAGCGAGGCAAATGGCTCCCTGCTTTTAAGGGGCACGAGAGAAGAGAAAAACAGTGACGGCTGTCAGTGGATAACAAAAGCGGCAGCAGGCAGATAACAACAACTACAAGGATGCCAAAGTCCAAGAGTTGGTTTCCTGCCTTTCCTTGGAGAAGAGATTATCACGGGAGATGTGACTCTGTCCTCGAGATATGGTTGGGGCTGTAGCTCCTTCTTCCGCTATTTGCTCAGGAATATGTAAAAGCAGATTCTCAAAAAACAGTTTTGAGAGAGAGAAATTTACATCTTTTCTGTCCCTTCAGCTCCTTTCAGACTCAGCTCCTTTCAGAAGTTGCACAAAACAGCACTCCTGCAGGGCGCCTGTCAGTGAGAGAACTCATAGGGTTGATCTTTAACTGTTACTGGGAAATTGTACGATTAGGTGTTTTCCTGGTTTTTTTGCAAGACCGCCCCTTTCAATGTAGTTCAACTTATTGTCTATATTTTCTAGTGTTCATATTCATCTGGTGTTTAGGTATTTTAGCTCATGAACTCCTGCTCTGATAGAAGCATCAGCTACTCTGGCAGTTTCTTAAGGGCAGGAGAACAGAGCCCAGTCTCGATCCCTCTCAGTTTAAGGAGACGAGAGGGGATGCGACCCAGGGCAAGGAGCCCCGTGCACCGGAATGTTCAGCCATTCTGATTTGCACCTACTCCACTGACAACGCAGAGGTAGAAGGACTGAGCGAAAACAGTCTCCTAGGTTTTGACTTGCTCTCCCAGGGGGTTTGAAAAGAGAGCCTGGAGGCGTGAACACCTGCTATGTCTTCCTCTGATCCCAGGCTTTGCCCTGCTCCGACATCACCCTGTGGACACCACTAGTCTGGCCTTTAGTCTGTAATGTCTGTCCTGAACAGAGGAAGCCATGGTTGCCCCAGGACGACTCACGAAGAGCCCAGACTTGACAGATGTCCTTTACCTTTCCTCTGACAGCCTCCTGCGGTCCCCGGCCCAGGATGCAACTGCCCCTCCAGTCACAAGCCCAGGCTGACCTTGGCCTTCCTCATTTTTTTATTTCTCAAATCTTCTTCTCTTTCCTTTCTATTGTTTCTTTGGGTTTGATTTACAAAGAGCCAACAGTTCATATTGATTTAATATCTTGATAGAAATCCAAAATCTGGTGTCTTGAACTTCATTTCTGGGTATTTCTTTGGACTCCTACTATCTCAGATATGCGTTAAAAGTCATTATGATTCCAGTACAATCTTTACTGTAAGTGGGGGGAAAAAAAGACATTATGATATTTTATTCAACATTTAGGGGATTTAAGATATGAGGGTTTGGGGATTCACATAGTTTTAGAGATTACGGAAACCAGAAATCACTTCAGTCTTTTCAAATCTGTGGTCCTCATGCATTTGAATTGGCTACTCCTCTTTCATTCTTGGCCAGTTTTCCATGAGATTGTTTTTATAGTCAACTTAACATTCCTGAAGTCATATTATATGAATTGTATGATAAACCCTGTGCTTAATAAAATTAACAGGAATATGGCAAAGAAAAAATTAAGAGCCTTTGTCTCAACATTATGAGAACATAAACAGAGTTTCTGTTGTTGTTTTTTTAAATGAGATAGTGACACAGTTACGGTTAAGAGTGGTTAAATGTGGGCTTTAAAGTCAGGAATTCAAGTTTGATTACACGCAGGCTCACTCGGTTATTAACTACATAAACTTGAGTTGGGCTCTTAACCTAAGTTTTAGTGTAAGCATCTGTAAATGTGGCTGATCATAGTACCTAGCACATGCTTTGTGGGAGGATTACATTCTATAACAGGCACTTAGCACAGGGCCCATCATACAGTAAGTAATTAAGTAAAAACTATCCTTATTGTTATTATGTATACTATGATTTTGGGCTTATAAATATTGCAAAAGATCTTTTTCACTCTCCCTATAAAGCATCATCAATTTGCATGTCTTGCATTTATATTTATATTTTAAAAGTGACAAATCAGACTGGCAGGTACCCAAGTATTATTTAAATGCAAACCCTTAGCTTCCTCTTTCAGTCTAACTGGTCTTCCTTATTATTTGCAGTTTCTGCAATATGTAGTAACTTATATGAACCAAAAAGACTTATGAGCCATTTAAATACATAGGATCGTTTAGTCTAATTATGATTTGGAATTAAGACATCTATCTTCTAGGTGTAGTGATACTCTCCCTATCCCACAGCTTTTATACTATGATCACAAGAAATAATATATGTGAAATGCACTGAAATTATAAAAGTATATATAAATATTAGTTATAACATGTACATAAAATAATGTTATAAAATAACTAAAATTGTGCCTGCATAATTTTTCTATTAAATATATTTTGAATACATTAAGGATTTAATACAGAAATTCATATATTATTGAATGGGAATAACTTTGAAGAAATTATCTTGTTTAATGATTGGTTGACATTTGATTGAAGTTTTTGTATTTTGCTTTTGCAAATTTTTTTTAAGAGATAGAGTGTCACCTGTCACCCAGGCTGGAGTACAATGGCATGACAATAGCTTGCTGTAACCTCAAATTCGTAGGCTCAAGTGATCCTCCCACCTCAGCCTCTCAAGTAGCTAGGATTACAGGTGTGCACCACCACACCCAGCTAATTTTTTAATTTTTTATGAAGACAAGGTCTTACTCTGCCCAGACTGGTCTTGAACTCCTGGCCTCAAGTGATCCTCCGTCCTCAGCCTCACAAAGTGCTGAGATTATAGGCATGAGCCACCACACCTAGCTGGGTGTTGTAGATTTTTATTAATACAACATCGTTTGACAAATCTTTGAGTTATTCGTTATTCATTTAGATTTCTAAGATAGGGTTTAGGAGACTTTCACTCTGGACAAGAAGGAATAACAGGGACTGATTCATACTCCTGCCTAAATAAAAAGAAAACTGGAAAAGCATGTGAAAATAATACTTTCTCAACATCAGGGAGCTCAGGACAGTGACTCCCAAAAGAAGAAAAACAAGCCTTACAACCATCCACGTTCTCTGCTCCCAGCATGCAGTGGATTTTGGCACAGGGAGGGGTGAAGCAGGACCAGGGCTAGGATGAAGGAGAGG
>CAUYRT010081108.1:0-23801 GCA_963574885.1 Lepilemur ruficaudatus
TACAGACATGTGCCACCATGCCCGGCTAATTTTTTCTATATATATTTAGTTCGCCAATTAGTTTTTTTCTATTATTAGTAGAGACGGGGTCTTGCTCTTGCTCAGGCTGGTTTCGAACTCCTGACCTTGAGCAATCCACTCGCCTTGGCCTCCCAGAGTGCTAGGATTACAGGCGTGAGCCACCGCGCCCGGCCCAAGCCACAAGTTTTTAGAAATGAGGAAACTGTTGCTCAGAAAGTTTAAGTGACCCAAAGGTATGAGTAGTAAGTGGAGAACTGGGCATGTGTGCATGTGCACACACACACCCCTTCTACCCAATCTGAGGATCAATGGAATCGGACCTTCCAGCCCAGCCACGACATACCTGAAGACACCTACCCTTCCGTCCCTGAATCCGTGTGTCTTGCGAGTCTATACTCCCCTCTTGCTATCTGGTGTGTGGCAAGTTCAGTTCCTCTCGTCTGCTCTCTTTTTTCACCAGAGAACCTAGCCATGCTGGCTCTGTCTTCCAGCAGCTAAAAACCCCACAGACATTGCTCACGCACCCCCTAGTGGCCACATGTGGAAGCGCACGCCCCCAAAAGTTCTGTTGGGGTTAATAACCACGTGGGTTTGAACTGATCTCCCCCCATAGGGAACCCCGGGTAGGGCTGGAACTGCATCTCAGGAAGGCAAGCGTGAAATATGATCATAGGTGGAAGAGGGTGAAAAAAGACGAGGGCAAAGAAAAAGGGGAAAAGGAAAGAAAAAAATGTGAGGGAAGGAGAAAGAAGACAGGAGAACAAAAGGAAGAGAAAGAAAGATATATAGAACAGGAGTGAGAAAAGAGAATAAAGAAACCCTGAAGGAGAAATGTTTCTCAATGTTAAGCCTCTCTCTGTTTCAAAGACAAACACAAGAAAATAATATTGGAAAATATTATAAGAATTGACATGTGCAGGGTAGGCTAGCCCTCCTGTAGCCCAGTCAGATGGAGACAAATGTGCCAGGAATGAGAGGGGACAGGGACCCCGTATGTGTCCCCCGCCACTGCCTAACTTGGTAATATTTTCAAAATCAAAATCTCTGTCTCTATTTCTGAGCTTGTAAAGGATAGCTAATAGCAGTTGTTCTTTTCCTATTTTATTGAGATCTGATGGAGCAATAAAGATTTGCAGAGAAAACCCTGAAAAGTGCTCTGAGCCCTCGGACATAACCATCATAGAAATGTGTTTTATTATTTTCCTTGATGCACAGCAGCCCTCCATCCTTTGCTTCCTGGTCTAAAAGGTTATATGTGATGCTGGGCTGCCAAAGTACTTGCTGTATTTCAACAATGCATCAAGTTATCACCACCTCTAGTGCTTTGGAAGATGCTGTGATTTGAAAAGCACTGTTGAAATGTAAAACATTATTGCCACAGTAGTAAAAATATCTACGTCCATCTCCTAACCCACTATTTCTTGTCAGGATGCATAGAGATACGTACAAAACAATTCCATCCACATTAGCTGAATTTTTTATAGCAAAACCGCGCATATCTGAGTTTGGCAAAATAATCAGAAACAAAATATTTTGGGCAGTGTCAAGCTACCCTTAGTGTCCAAATAGCTACCAAGGGGGTGATGACGTTTTCAGAGTCCACCACAAACGCGAACACATCCCAGTCTCATATAAAAACACCAGCTTGAGCTTGTGTTTTGCTTTAGTTTAAAAATGGAGAGACAAGCTTAACCAAAATGGCTGTGGAAAGAGAATGGACATAAAGCTGAAGTTGGTACTTGTATAAGATCGTTGAATTACAAGGGAAACATTTCTTCTCAAACCAAAAGTGGACTTCTGTCAGTGACCCATCTGTGGACTCCCTAAGTGTCTCTGTGAATTTCACCCTTTGGGTTCTCTATAACGTGGCACTAGCCATCCCACAAATCTCAGCCATCATCACTACCCTGTCTGGATTCACACCAGGACCGCATAGAACACCTCAAAATCCCCTGCTTGTTGTTAATGGGGGAACAAGGTAGGGTACTTGGTATACCTGGGCAAACTTGATTGATTTCATCCTGCCTCTGCCTCCGATGACAGCTAGCCTGTGGGAACATTACAGCTTTCTCTGGGAAATCTTTTTTTTCTTCTTCTTCTTCTTAAGCCCACTGTTGAGACTTATCTCTGGCAAATTTTATCCTGAGGATGAATTCTCTCTCAGTCTTCCTAACTGTTTTTGTTGGTAACTGGTCTGCAAAACATCAGCAACTTGTTTATACAAACCATCATGATCTGTGTAAAGTTCTACACGGTAAGTTACCCTTGAACACACCACCAGCTAAGGAGCTACTCCCAGCCGTGGGCCTACCTCCAATCAGCTGGGGGCTTTGGGGCATGGCAGCCTTGTTGGCCTCTCTTTCCCCACATGTAAAATGAAGGCAGTATCACTCCCCACAAACACTCACTTTAAGGTATCCATGAGCTGAACGTGTATGAAGTGCTCAGCACAGAGCCTGCACTCGACGGGCACAGGATGGGTGGAGCATCAGTAGAGCAGTACTGTCCAAAAGAAATATAATAGGAACCACAAGTGTAATTTTAAATTTTCTAGCAGCCAATTAACAAAGTGAGAAGAGACAGGTGAAATTAGTTTTAGAAAGGTCATTTATTTAATCCAATGTATCCAGAATATTATTGTAACATGTAATCAATAATTCTAAAATATTAATAAGATTTTACATTGTTTTTTTTTCCACTAAGTCTTTGAAATGGAGTGTGTGTTTTGCACCCCAATCCAACACAAAATTTTCAACAGGTAGAGTAAAATGTGGTCCTATCAAAACTCTAAAGTTGTGTTTAATGGAAAAATATATTACACTGCTTCCATTTTAAAATTTAATTAATTAAAATACATTAAAACCAGTTCTTCACTAATGCTAGCCCCAAATCAAGTGCTTATTAGCCACATGTAGCGAGTGGCTGGGGTAGTGGGCACTACAGAGTTAGAAGACGACGTTCAGGGAAGTGGAATAGAAAACCCAGCTGTTGGTGCTTAACCAAATAGACGTGCCCTAGTCTTACCCCATATGAAGTCCAAAAGTCCATTATCCAGGGCTGGTGCAGCAGCTGCAAGATGCCATTAATATGCCAGGATTCTTCAATCTTTCTGCTTCTCCAAGCTTAGGGTGGCAAAATGGGATGAGCCCCTTCCACTCTGGGCATTGTGACCTCATTACAGGCAGGAACAAGGGGGAAGGGAAGAACTAAAGGAAAAATGATCAGCACCTGTTGAGTGTGCTCAGCTGATAGGGTGCTTTCTTGGAAGCCCCATCATCTGGCCTTTGCTCAAATGCCATTAACAAAACTGTATTATGTGTGGTCACCCTTATTTGCATGGGGGCAGAGCTGGTAACTGTAGTGTTTTACCTGGGTACATGGCATCCTCCAGTGAAAGTAGAGTTCCTCAGGAAGGAATGGGGGACAAAGGCAAGCAACTGATAGCCTGTGTCAGAAGTGGCATCTGCAATAGTCACTACCACTACTACTACCATTATTATTATATTACCACTACTACTGGACTATTGCCAACAACCTCTCAGATGATCTGGAAGGGGCACACAAAGAATCTTTAAAGAAATAGAACGATATAATAGAGTTGTGTGCGTTTTGCCGGTTAGAGAAAACAACCCCCCCACCCCCGCCTTATTGCACCACGTCTTAGAATTCAGCTGGGTATTGCCCAGGGAATCAGGACAGACAGGGAAGGGAAGAGAGGAGGACTGGACTGCCTTCCTGAGTGGGGTGTAGACACCAGGAGAAAACAAAGTCTTCTGGGTAGAAGGAGGTATGATACGGGCAGGAAACCCCTCCTTCATGGGGATGAGGTGGAAGCTGTGTCCAAGTTAGTGTTGGATGGTAACCTGCCTCAAGTGACCGGGAGGGCGGCTGTATGGAAGGCAAGTGTGTGTCCCCTGTAGAGGGCCCTTCTTTCCTACAGGTGCCAAAGATGTTTCTAAGGGTTCACCTGCAGTTTGGAGGTCTTTGTGAGATGCTGACTTCCTATGCCCTGGTCTCTTTACTACTCTCCTACTTGTCATTGAGCAGGAACATATGTACTGTTAACTTCAGTGTCACCTAGGTACAATCCTGTTTGTTCTTGGAGAATTACTTAAAACCTGAACGTCACAGGGATCAATAATACGACCACTTCATAGGCCAATTTTGAGGATGAGATGAGCTAATGCATGTAAAATGCTTAGCTCAGCCCCCAGCACATAGAAAGTGCTCAATAAATTATTATTCTGAGTTTTCTTTTGTCTACCCTATTATTTGTCAGAATCCTGGCAGGAAACAAATGGTGTACTCAAAAGGAGTCATTAAAGAGAGTTTCATAAAGAAGTTATTTACAAGGTGTGGGTGGGGCAAAGGGAAACAGAGGAAGAGTTAAGCAGCCTAGGCCAACAGTGGGAGACCTTTCAAACCTGTGCCTGAGGAAGCCTGGGGGAGAGCAGGTCCCAGAACCTGTGAGAGCTGTGGAGGTGGGAGGAGGCCTCCAGCAGGAGCTGAGGCTGAAGATAGAGAACACAGCCCCTGCCAAACAGTGGTGCATCCAGGAAGTGCCAGGGCACCAAACACCCTGACCTCACTCTTCCACCCTCTGATCTCCTGCAGGTGCTTCTCACTGGCTGAGTTCAAACAGAAGCCAGAGGTCAGAGGAGCCCATCTGGCATATTCCATAGAGGTTAACTTCCCAGGGCAGAGAATGAGGTTGAAAAAGATGGAGAGTAGATCCAGAAGGGCAAAAGGACAATGATCAAACCACTTTGTAATAAGCTATAGTAGAAGGTTTCACCTTAAATATCTGGCACTGACTTACTGGATTTCTATTCTGATTAATTTTCTCTTCTCCTTGCAGTGTTTGGTATCCTCATTCAGGTTATGTGTAGTCTGACATATGGCTTCTAAGGTTGAGAATCCGGAGACAGAGAGGCATCCTGGTGTCCTAGAAAGAGCGCAGGTTCCAGACTTATCCAGAATTTCACACCATGCCTCTCTCACTCACCAGCCATGTAACCTTGGGAAAGCTAACAGCCCACTGTCAGTCAATCTTTCTAATAAGTTTTGTGGGAGGAAAAGTGGTTGTCTCATTGGCTGGTTGTGAACTTTAAATGAAGTGGCATGTGTTTCCTATGTCTCTGCTACCCTGCAGAAGCTGTAGACACAGAGGCTGAGAGCTCAGGTTCTTAAGGTAGAACGGGT
Source organism: Lepilemur ruficaudatus (assembly GCA_963574885.1). Lineage (NCBI taxonomy): Eukaryota > Metazoa > Chordata > Mammalia > Primates > Lepilemuridae > Lepilemur > Lepilemur ruficaudatus. The sequence continues at coordinate 5,224 of CAUYRT010081108.1, forward strand.
GGGTTCAAATCCAAGCTCTGCCAGTTTTCAGCTTTGTGTCCTTGGTCTAATTACATAACTTTTAGTGCCTCAGTTTCCTCATCCACAAAACAGAGGAAAATTGACCCCACCACATAAGGTGGTTATGAGAACTAAATGATCAATAACGTGAAAAGTGATTGCAGCAGTGTGTGGCACTTACCAAAACTCATTGTCTCCTGTTATACAGAAAGCACTGCACGCAATGTGTGCTCAATGCATGTTGAACTCTCTTCTTCTTCCTTCCTGTAAGGAAAGTGCAAGGGATGGTCAGCACCAGATATGTGGACAGCACCCTCCTGGATGCTCCAAGGGAGAGGGTAGGAATTTCCTTCTTCACCCTCTTAGATATGAGAAACCCACAGATGGTGGCTCCTGGTATTCAGGTGAAGGACATCATGGAGGCCACAGCCCATGTTTTTGCCCAATTAATAACTGGTCTTTGTCCAAGTATAGGGCCACTTAATATAGCAGTTAAGATCATAATCTAAGGAGCCAGCTTCTCTCTAGCTGTGTGACTTTGAGCTAGTTACTTAACATCTCTGCACTTCAGTTTCCTCATTTGTAAAAAGGGATTAAAATGGCACCTACCTCGTTGAGTTGTTATGGGAATAAAATTAGCAAATATTTGAAAGTGGTTAGAATAGGGCCAGGTACATAGTATGTACTTTATAAAGGTTTCTGAAATAAATAGAATAATCTCATTTCAATAAGCAAATTTTGCCCAATCAATTCCTTGAGTGTTTGGTACTGGCCTGAGATACTGTCTTCTCTTGGGTGCTGAGATCAAATAAAAACTGTGTTTGACCAAGAAAGAAATCGAAAATGCCTAAGTCGGAAAAATCAAGAGAACATTCATTGATACAAGTCACTCAAATCCACTGTTTAGGATTCTATAGTCCAAGAATGATTTGAATTATCTTTAATTTCATAGACAAAACAAAGCCCTGCCACTGCTCACTGATCACAGACAACAAAATTAGCTAATTGAAAATAAAATTCTTGCTCCCCCCTTACTAGACTGTATTTGTGACTAGTCAAGTTATTTCACCTTTCTGTGAGCCTCCATTTTCTCATCTATGAAATAGGAATAATAATTCCTATGTCAAATATTCCTGTAGGCACATAGCAGTTACTCAGTGAGTAGAGGTGGTTCCCTTCTACCTTTCATCTTTGACAGTCGATGAATATTGAGGAAGTCTAGTAAAGAACTAGTTAGGGAGACCGAATTTCATGGATGGCATCCATTAATTAAGCATCAATAAGTTTGAAACCAAGTACCCAGCAGCATTTGCATTTTTTCTAACCACGCACTATGCAGCAATATTTCTTGGCTACACTAATCAGAAATAAGGCTCTGTTCTACTTTGAATGAAAAATCTAATCTCTCAGAGGCATAGTAGGAAAGACATGGACTTTGGAGCCCAGCTTTTCAACTCCAAGATATATGATCACCTATAGCAAGTGACTTAACTTTCTAAGCCTCGGTTTCCTCAATTGTCAATACCTACCTTACAGAAATATTGAGATTGATTAAGCAATGTGTACATAAATTGCCTGTACACAGTAGGGGCTGAATAAATGAAAGCTGTTATAGCAAGTTCACGTCCCCCTTGAAATAAAATTAGGTTTCTCATCATATCAGACTGTGTAAAGTAGATAAAGAAACACAAATCCACAGAAATATCTCTTGCACCGATGGTTTATTTTCCAGATTTCCTAAAATATAGTGAGGAATAAAACATTATACTCCAAAGAAATAACGCCATTTCTGCTGAAGAAGCTATTAAGTTTTAATGACGTGAGAATAATTTGCTGGAAGTAAAGTCCAAGTAGATACCCAATGCTGGAGATGTTGCTTCTAAACAGTCCTTTAAAATAAGCTGAGAATCTGAAGCTGTGTGGAGAGCCGATGTTGTTAGTCATTGAAGTTTCTCCATGATGTCAAGTAGGCCCCTCAAATTAGGCTAAGACCCCTTGAAACAAATGCACCTCTGGGTAAAGGATGTTCATGGTCTTGTTTTGCATCTGTATCTTTGCCTTTCCTAAAACAGTAGTCCATCCTCTTACCAATAGCTTTCTTCGTAACTCTTGTATGTTCTTTTCCCTTGGTATTCTGTATCTCTCTATTGACTCAGTGTTTAATGAGTGTATATGATGTGCCTACTAGTTCTGGCTTTGGAATAGGGTCCCTGCTCTCATAAAACATGGTGGAAGGGACACACATACTACTTACTAGCTCGATGACCTTGAGAATGTTACTTGACCTCTCTATGTCCCAGGACCCATTATCTAAAAAATGGAAATACCAAAGTCATCTCCATAGTGTTGCTATGGAATGAAATAAACTAACATATGTCAATTGCTAAGTGCTGACATTCATAAGATTGATATCAGATATAAAGAGATAATACAAGAAAAGTGCCTGGAATAATATCAGGATAATATATGTATTCAATAAATGATAGTTCCGTATTTTTATCATGTGAACAAAGGAATATAGAATTGCAGATTGTAATAAGTCCTGTGAAGGAGAAGCCCAGGTACGGTGATAAAGAATGATATAGGGACCTATGTAGGTGGCATGGTCAAGGAAGGACCCTCTGAAGAGGTAACTGTTAGGACGTGAAGGAAACAGCCTTGACAGTCAGTGGAGGCAGAGGGTTCCAGGCAGAGGGGCAGGTCTGGGAGCTAGCAGAAGGAACACGGGTCTCCTAGATCTGTTCAAATGCCTTCTCTGCAGCTCACTAGCTGTGTGTCCTTTAGACAATCATATCACCTCTCTGCAGCTCAGTTTCCTCATCTGAAAAATGAACACTAGAATGACAATTATAAAGAGAATGAGGATAATGAAAGAGATAATGTCAATGTAGCAGATTTTAAATAAATAACTCATATAAGTCACCAAGCAGAGTGTCTCATACAGTAGGCATTTAATAAATAATGGGTTGCTCTCTCTTTCTCCGTCTGCTCCTCAATGCTAAGCATCCTCCAAAATTAACCATTGCCTTCTTAGACCACTCACATAAGCAGTAAGTCAGGCTTCAAAGCCATGCTGATCTGACTCCAACCTGGGTCCTTCCCACTTCACAGCTCAGTCAAATCCGGAATCATCTTGACAGCTAACCAGCGGGCAGAGCGCTTATTCTAACCTGGGCCTTTTTCATGAATTTTCTCTTTACTCCTCACAATATCTCAGTAAAGAAGATTCTATTCTTCCCCCCCCCATTGTACAGTCAAGAGAGAGACCTGAGGATATGGGGAGTTGTCCAGTAATGGGGCTGCACAGTTGGTTGCCCAAGGCATGCTCTGCCCGTGTTCTGCACCCCTGCCCCAGGCGTGGACTTCCTTCTAGGGGAGGGCATTCACCTGTGTTCCCAGGCTCCTTACACCTGTGAGGATAAATCCTACTCTTGATTAGTATCCACCTCTTTCAGGAGGTTACTAGGTTGCCCCAGGCCACAGAGATCTGAACTTAATCTGAAAAAGTCGGGACCTCAGCCACACTTATTCTTAGATCTCTTCTTGTTAGCTTATAAAAGATTTACCTTTTCAAGGGACCAGAATTGTACCCCCTCCCTCCCTTCCTTCCTGTCTTTTTCCTTCCTTTCTCCTCTTTTATTCTTTTTTTTCCCCCTTTATCTCTCTTTGTGCCTTGCACACGTCTTGGGACTTGGTAAATTGGCAAGTCCCGACAACATTGACTGAGCAGCGAGGGAGAGTGAGGATAGAGAGATGATTCCGGCGACTCTAGCATGAGTGACTTGTGCTATTTCCTCACAGCTGGAAGTAATGTCTGAATAATCTCTGAATTAAAACAGCACTTTTCCTGAAGAAGCCATATTTTCTGAAACAAGAATTAGGACACATTTCTGATAAGGAAGCTGAGAAGATGTGAAGAGGCCAAAACTTTGGAATTGTTAGGATTGGATTGGGGGCTGGGAGAAAAAGAGCTGGAATTAGTTTCCTGTGCTTTGTCTATGAAAGGATATTATCATTCCTATTTCACAGATAAAGAAATTGAGGCCAAAGTTTATTCAGCTTCTAAGTCGATGAGGTATTGGACTAAATGGTGAAACTTCTTTTGCCTGGGAATTATCACTATATGTATTCATAGCCTATCTTCCCAGGTCCACTGCCAGACTTCCAAGGCCATGTAACTGGTCATCTAAGTCAGGTCCACATATGGCCATGACCTCCCCTCATCACATTTCAGAGCCCCTCCTAGGCACATGCTGATACCCTGAAGTTCCCTTGACAAAGCCTTTATCTTGTTACAATGAAATTGTCTGTCTACTTGTCCCTCTCTCTCTGGACTGTGAATGAGCTGCATGAAAGCTTGTCTGTTTCATGCTTTTACTCCAGGATCTGGGACAGCCACATTTTCCTGCCCTTGTTCTCCTCTCTACAGCATCACATTTCCTGTCCCCCAACCCACAGCATACCCCATCCTTCCTCCCCTAGCTCCCTCATATTCGTACTTGAGAGCTCATCTTAGTGGCTTGCCCTACCTGGATGCAGTGCCCCTCCACGGGGCTGGCAGAGCGCTGGGCTTCCTCATGGCATGGCGGCCCCCTGTCCATTCATCTACCCCTTCACTGGGCTGTGGCTTCCTGGAGCCCAGAGGCCAGAGGTGCTCAGTAAATGTTAGTCAAGTAGATGAACAAATGACTCATCCCTGATGTAGCCATGAATTCCTGGCAAGTCTTTCCATGTAATAGGCTCAAAATATACATTTTAATGTGAGCTGCTTAAGCCATCTGCATGCATTTTGTATACCACAAATTTACACTGGGCTGATTCGTTCTGAGCTGTGGTTGTTTCAAATACAAAAGAAAAGGAAAACTAGTCATAAATAACCAGTTTTCAGCATTTAGGAAAAAATGCCTATAGCTATTATCTAGAAAATTTTTAAGGAGGTAGAGATGGAGAGGGCTTTATATGCATAGCATTCTTTTCCTGTACTCATGAGAAGCATCAAGTTTCAGGGTCTTAGCAGCTACAAGTGTGAAAAAGAATGTAAAATTACTTAATAGTTTGTTATATATCAGGTTTAGAAAGCCAATTACGTAAAAAAAAATCCATATCCATTTGAATAAAATTGAAATCTATGTGTACCATATGTTACACTATGTGAAAATAATAGTGAAAAACAAAAAATCACGTGTTTTTTTTTTTTCCTCCCTTAACTGGTATTCAGAAAATCCAGGTTGTCATCTCTACTTTACTAGGAGCAGAATGTGTTGCAGTCATTCATTCATTTATCTATTCAACAATCACTGAGTGCCATGTGCTGGGCACTGAGGAGCCACAGGGAAATGGCTGAGGCTTCATGGGTGGGCCCCTCTCCTCCCAGGGAAAGACGTAGATGAAATGGACAAGCTCACACATCAATATGGAAATTACAAGTTGTGATAAATGCTCTGAATGAAGAGCAGCAGGTGGCCCACATAAATCAGGTAATCTGGAAAGTCACAGCCTAGAGGGAGAGCCCTCTGTCCTGAGTCCTCATTCTACAGATGGGTAAGTAGAGGCCTAAGGGCTTATGACCCATTGAGGAAGGCCAGTGACAGAAATGAAACAGAATTCAAGTCTTCTCTTTCCAAAATCCATGCTGCCTCCACTGTGACCCTTGCTTAATTGGTTTATCTTCACAAAGATGGAATAAAACTGTATTATTTCTAAGGTCTTTTTCCCTACAACAGTATATGAACTTGTTTTATTAAATCTATTCAAAGAGACATCCGTTGAAATATTTTCCTTTTTTCTGATCCCATTATGAATCATTGACAAAAACCAATCATGGTGATTCCATTGGGAGAATTATTTTTATCATATATGTATTTATATTTATCTTACATATATATTTTTTCTTATAATATTTGAAAACTGTGTTCTTCCACAGCATAATTTAACACTGAGATGGAACTTTGTGTTAACAGGTACAGACACAAAACAAAACAATTGATTGAAAACCTAAGAGGGTAAAATTTCAGGGAAAGAAAAATATAGCCAGGCAATCTATGCTTGTTTTAATATCTATATAATCAGCATCTATCTATTTATCTATCTATATATATAATTCTGAAATAGTACAAAATAATCTATATTTCATTAAGTAGTAGTGTCAATAGAACAAAGTCTTGTCACAGAATAAGTTCTCTGCAATCTACAATTAATTAAGCAAAGGGACAAATTGTTTAAAGATCTGTTGAAATGATACCAACACCATTATTTTTCTAATACAAAGTAACTTTCCCATAATGCATCCGATGCCTCTTTCTTTCCCCCTCCATGATATGTGGCTGTAAAGAATTTCTTAAAATAGGCAGAATCCTCATAATATGATTTTCGTTATCTCTGGAATGTGTCTCAGATCCCTGAATACTGTCTTTTTTCACCAACTGTTCTCCGAGAATTCACCACGGTGGTTTCATCCTTTCTATCTAAGGCTTTGTTTTAAATTGAACAGAAATAATTCCCTGGTAGAAGTTCCTTCCCTCCCTTCCTCCCTTCCTTCCTTCCTTCCATTGTTCTTTCCTTCTTTCTTTCCTTCTGCCTTATTTCCTTCCCACTTAACATATCAAAACATTTCAACATTTCTGGTTGAAATAGAAGTAGGGAGCCTAATAAGCACCTGTGTCCTTCCCCTATCCACTCAGAGCAAGCAAATCACCTGCAGGACTCAAGGTGACTCTAGGGTTCCCACTGACCAAGACATGAGGTCAGCCACAGAGGGTAGTCCCTTCCTTGCCTCTGCACAGAGCATGGGGCAGCTCCTGGTGCCCTCTAGTTGTTTAAACATCAAAGCTAATTGAACTGAATTAAATCCAAACTTGCTAGCCAGGAATTAAAGAATTTAAGTCTGGTCCCAGTGTGCTCATCTGGCGAGAAAATATTGATTCAAGTGGGAATAAGGCTTTTCTTGTCATGATGTAATAGAAAGTGTCAGGCTGACATGGGTTCAAATCTTAACTTTGATTCACAGCAACTGTGGAACTGTAGGCAAATCATCTAACTTTTATAGCCTCCATGTCTTCATGTTAAAATAGGGATAATAACACTTCATTGGACTGCTGTGAGGATTGAAGATAAGATCATAATCATATAATAGGTGCCTGACACATGTGTACGATTAGTGAGAACGTTAGTCCGTCTACCACCTGCAGGGTGAAGCTGTGAGTTGTAACTCAAGCCTTGGCATTGTTCTCTGACACATTTGCTAAATGAATAAAATTCCACTCATGTATTTGTTAAGCACCAACTCTACCTGCACAGGTTTGCTTCTATGTGGGCTACAAGCAAAAACTAAGACAAGACTCTAGCCCTTAAGGAAGAAACGGTTACCTTTGAATAGATCATTGAATCCATCTCATTATTTGGTAACAAACTGGGCCAGCTGCAAACTCCCCTGGATGCCAATGAAAAGAAAGGTTTAAACAGTTTAGCCCAACAACTTGCATTCTCTGTCTGGAACATTGGCTAAGAAATAAAAAACAATTGCTGCCTGTCTTCATGGTCCATTACCAAACAAGGTAGGACAAGAAACTCACCAACGACTTTGCCATTTTCTTACACATGTAACATCTACCATCAAAGCAGTGCATCTGTGTGTGGAATGTTGGCTGAATTAGGAATCAGAGCTTCCTACAAATTTCAGATGTTTTTAAATGCAGAGTATAGAAAGGAATCAGTGAACGAATGCCAGTGTACATAATTCTGATTCCTACTTAACTGTCATGTCCACAGGTATTTCGCTCATTCACTCATTCTTTCATTCAAGCATCCATTGAGCTAACATTAATCAAGCATCTCTTGTATGTCAGGCACCATTCAAGGTGCTTTACCAAATTACTGCCAATCCACACAACAAACTTGTTAGGTAGTTACTATAATATTATTTCCATCATACTAATGAGGAAACAGAATCTGGCTGGGTGCGGTGGCTCATGCCTATAATCCTAGCACTCTAGGAGGTTGAGGCAGGAGGATCGCTTAAGCCAGGAGTTTGAGACCAACCTGAGCAAGAGTGAGACCCTGCCTCTACAAAAAATTTAAAAATCAGCCAGACGTGGTGGTGTGTGCCTGGAGTCCCAGGTACTCTGGAGGCTGAGGCAGGAGGCTCACTTGAGCTCAGGAGTTGGAGGCTACAGGGAGCTATGATGACACCACTGCACACTAGCCCAGGTGACAGAGGAAGACCCTGCCTCAAAAAAAAGGGGAGGGGAGGAGAAATCTAATCTATACCCTCAGTGGGTCTCCATCACTGAGCTTGGCGCACTCTGCTGGGAGAGCGTGGCAGTGTGCTGGGCAGGGCGCAACAAAACGTAGAATATCCTCCTGGTATATGGACTGTGTTTAATATTAACGAATTTAAAACCATTGTTATGTTAAAGCAAACATGGACCTATTTTGGTTTAGTGTGCAAACTTTAAATTTTTAAGATTAAACTTGACATTCCAAAGACGTTTCCCACTTTGGCAAGTTGTTTGGTCCTGAGCCTGCAGTCTCCCTAAGAGGATCTTTGGAGGAAGGTTTGTTTGAGAGGGGCCTTCCCTGACCAAGTCCAGCTCATTGGTAGATAGTGCCCTACCTGCCGCTTACCTCTCAGCGCTATTGACTCACCCCGAGCAACCCAGTGCAGCAAGCATTTGGGGACTAGCTGGAGCATTACCATGATGCACTTATAAGCACAGGCTCTGGGCCGCTTCCTCGACTAGCTGGGCGACTTTGGAGTGGCCATGGCTTGATTCACATTTCTGCAGGTTTCATCTTTCCCAAAATTGGGGTTAATACCAGGACCTCTTTCATGGGTTGTAGTCAAAACTGCATAGTATGTGGCTTAATTATAGTCTGGGAATGTTGTGCTTTGCTCTCATGCATCTGGACCTTTGCGCATGCTGCTGTTCTGCCTAGGCTGGCTTCCCTCCATTGTATCCAACCTTCTCTTAAAGCTCAATTCCTGTGTAATGATCCCAGGAACCTTTCCCTAACCTCCTCCTCCCTGGGGATGATTTGAGGTCAGGAATTCTCTGGGCAGCCCTCTGCTTCCTTCTCTCCCAGCGTGTAGCCCCCAGAACTCAACACCTCCCTGCAAAGTAGGATTATCTTGAGCTCTAGAGCTTTGGGAGGCAGGGGGACCCACCTTGGGCAGTCAGTATCACAAGATAGTTGAGAATCTTGGGAACCAGACTGCATGAGTTCAAATTCTACTTTTGCCTCTTAGTTTTGTGACCTTGGGCAAGTTACTTAACCTTTCTGTGCTTTGGTTTCCTCATCTGTGAGGACAGTGAATATGATAGTAACCTATACTGCCTTGGACCAGGGTAACCTGGGCCCTGTCTTTGGGGGAGTCCTGCTCTGTCCTCCTCCGGCCACACCCTTCCCAGGGGACAGGACACATTTCACTGGGATCCTCCACACCCTCTTCTGGACCATGTTCTAGGTGCAAGGGACTCTGAAATTCCTGGAACAAGCAACCTCTAACCCTTGTTCTTACAGGGGCTCCAGGACTTCTTCCCTGGAGGGAGATGCCATGACACTCCCAGGCCTGGAGGGTGGCCAAGGGGATGCTGTTTGCAACAGGTTTCTGGACTGAGCTGAAACTTGTGACTGGAGAGTCTGTACCCTGAGCATGTGGCCCCTCATGGTGAGAGACAGACTAAGGACAGAGAGAGAAGGGGGAGGGGCTCCCTTTCTGCTGTGACCCCAGGCCCACTCGTAGAGTGTTGTATCAAATGAGATAATTCACAGCAGGTGTGCTAGTGCACGCCAGCCTTCAGTGTTGCTCTCACCTCTACATGCAGGGCCAGATGTGTGCATTTGTACATCTTCCTGGAGGGCACTGGCTCAGTCTGCTTTCTCCTCCCTGGGCCCAAAAGCCATCACACTTTACTCCTGCCTGGCTCCCCTGGGAATTGACTGTCTTCACAAGCACCAGCTCTGTCCTTTCAGAAGGAATCCACAGACTCCACTTTCAGAAGTTCATTTTAGGAAGATTCAAATCTAGATCCCTTCAGGAGTGATTTTTCCTGTAGTCAATGTTTGATTTACTTTGAAAATGGTTCCCCACAACACCCTTAAAATAGCAAAATGCCCTTTGCACTCTTCCTCTGTTCCAGGAATGAACATGAATGCTGAGAAAGGGCCTGTGTGCTGTGTAGGGGAAGGTGCACAGATGTGTGGCTTGGCCCTACCCATCTGGGGGTCCCTGCTGTCTCTTTCTCCCTCCCTCTCCCTAGGATGGGCTACTTGATGCTTCCACCATGGCCTTTAGCCTGCTTCTTGGTGGCAGATTTCTCAGGCCACTGCCTGACACATCCAAGATACCCTGCCACTCTTCTCCACCTATCTATTGCATTATTTATGCAAAAAACCTCTGATACCAACTCTTGTCTGTTGCATTTTTCCTCTGGACACTGCATTTAGCCTATTCAGTGGATCTGCAGAGCCCCTGCCAGCTGCTCTGAGGACTCCAGGGACTCTATCCAGCAGCAGGAGGAGGAAAAGTATGTGGAAAGTCATGCTGAGGGGCAGGCTGAGGTGAGGGAAACATCTTGGTTGTGGAAATCTCTGGGACACCCCGTTCCCCGTCCTCCATAGTGTGCCAGCCAAGAGAATTTGAATGGTTTAATTGCCAGACTATGGGCTCCCAGAGAGCAAGGAGGGGATGAGTGTTCTCCTTACTGCTGTATCTCAAGAGCCTTGCACGGTGCTGGCATAGCGTTAAATGTTCAGCAAATGAATACAGGAGTGTAGCAGGTAGAAGAACAAGTTTTCCAATGTAAGATTGTAAGAGCTGTGTATGGGAGGTGAAATTGTCATGTGGAAGGTCGTTATGCTCTCCTTGATGGGTTTGACCAGACAGGTTTGTGAGCACATGCAGGAGGTAGGAGCTGAATTGTTCTTCATGATAGAAAAAGAAGAATTTGGAGTACCCTAGGGCAATACTGGGGAGAGGTCATAGGAAGGAGAGATAACAGGAAGGAGGAGAGAAGGAGAAATGAGAGAGGCAGGACTGTATGGTGTGTGATGTGATCCCCCTTGCAACACCAAATCTTCAGTAAAGTTTACCAAACTCATGAATGCTTATTGTGAGTGGAGTGTGTGTGTGTGCTTGTGTGTGTATGTGTGTGTTAGTCAGGGTTCTCACAGAATAAACAGAAAATATAGAGCTATATAAGAGGAGATATATTATGGGAATTGGCTCATGTGATTTTGGAGGCCAAGCAGTCCGTGATATGCCATCTGTAAACTGGAGACCCAGGAATGCTGGTGGTATGATTTAGTCTGAGGTTGAAGCCTGAGAACCTGGGAGCCACTGGCATAAGTCTCAAAGTCCAAAGGCCTGAGAACTGAAGAGCTCTGCCGTCCAAGGGCAGAAGATGGATGCCCCCGCTCCAGCAGAGGGAACATGAATTTGTCCTTCCTCAGCCTTTTTGTTCTGTCTGTCTGAGCCCATGTTAGTGAGGGAAAATCTTCTTTATTCAGTCTACTGATTCAAATGCTAATCTCTTGGAGAAATATTTTCACAGACACATCCAGAAATAATGTTTTACCAGCTTTCTGGGCACTCTTTAGCCCAGTCAAGCTGACATAAAAAAGTAGCCATCATAGTGTGCATACATGTATAAACATGTATGTGCATGTGTGTATATGCATTTGTACATGTGTGCAGAAATGGGAAAAGAGCTTGCTTTCATGTTGAGGTCAGCATGGTAGAGAACAGAAACAGCACACAAAGTGAGAGCCTAAGATGTAGAAGCTCTGAGAAAGGGAGCCTCCTGGACTTAGCAGAAATTGCACAGGCAAGTGCTGGATTTCCACAGGGCTGGAAAAGTAGTAGAAATATGTCTGACTATTGCAGCAAGTCTCTCTGGGTTGCCTGAGTAGAGAAGCCAGAACTGATGCTCAGAGTTAGTTTGGACCCTTGCAGATGGGACGAGGACGAGCTCATGGAGCCACAGTCTCAGGACACAGTTGGAGAGTGAGGAAGAACTGAGATGGTAGGAGCCTGATGAGAGGGGTGGTCTAGGGTGAGGAGGAGAGGAGATACTAAGGAAGAGTCTTGTCATTGCATAATTTCCTTGGTCATTGCCGTTGGCTAAGGTCTCTGCTTCTCAAAACAAATATAGAATCACATTCATTTCTATGTTCCTGGGGTCTATTACAGTGCCTGCTGACATTAAGGCACTAATAAATATTTGTTGAATGAACAAATTAATGGAGATATTTTTGCATATAAAATACGATGTGTTGCTTAAAAATTCAATTTTCACTCAGCTTTGCAGATGCACATCTGTTTTAAGAGTTAGTTATTTTAATTACATTCAGCTTTTTCTGCACAGCATTTATGAAGTGTTCTGTGGCAGTAATATAATTGAACTAATTGTTGTAGAAAGCTAAATAGGATTATCCAAGGTAGATTTTGACCCTCAATTATACAATATGGCTACCAGTATTTAGAAGATATTAAGAAGCAATGAGGTCCAATGGCATGATCAAGTCCCTTAAAACAAACCACCTAGGTTTGAATCCTAGCTATCTCCTTTACTACTTGTGTGATAATTGAAGCAAGAATCAAATTCTCCCCTGTTACATAAAGAAAGTAATATCCACTTCCTGGGATGTGAGGTCAGGAGTGATGGATGAGTATGTAAGTGGCATAGTCAGTGAGATTACTACAATTCCAGGTCATGCTATTTTTGAATCCAAATCGTTAATGCTTGTGAACTTGAGGTGGAGACAGGTAAGTTGCTTTAGGAATTAGCTTCCAACTTGGAAACCAAATATCATGAATGACAAGAGACCTGGCTCTGCCTGGCTTTAATCCAAATCCTATGGCCCAGTGCTTCTACAGATTCAATATGAGGTCTGATTCTGAGCACTGAAACAATATTTAATATCATCCCATTGTGCCACTGAGTTCTGCCATAATCTATTTTCAGATTTGCTGAAGTTTTCTTTCTGATTTTATCAGCAATTATTTCAAATGAAATTGGGGCTAGACAATTGGATTACTGGATCGTTGACTCTCATATTCTGGTAGATGGTGAAAAGTGAATGTGATTTTCACTAGGTATGTGTCAACTACTCTGTGTTGCCATAAGGAAAAGAAGGCTTGGCCTGGGGAGACAGAGAGGGAAAGGATCAGAATGGAGGGGAAACCTGGATTTGAGCTCTCACTTCAAGCATTGCTTTATATTCATAAGATATGAAAGACTTGAGAGTTTGAATAAATCATCTTTTTATTGTTTTGCAGTACACATTGAGATCAATCAAACTTCCCACTGCTAATGACAATTTGTGCTTATGTAGTAAATGTCAATCCTTTAAAACAACATTTTAGCATGCCTTATCCTCCCTATAATTCTTCAGGGAAAAAAATATCAGATGAAGGGCATGGACTTTAGGGCCAGAGAGAACAGGATTTAATTTTCACTCCAGCACACAGCTGCTTCATTTGCAAAGTAGAAACTACAAGTCCTCACTGGCAAACTTGTCATGAAGATTAGAGGAGTGCACGGAGCCTGCCCAGCCACTCCCAACACTTCTCTCCTTTCCAGATGCAACTCATCCATCCATCTGTTCAATAAATAATATTTGTGTCAGGAATTATCCTAGATGGAGTATATTGTATTTTTCTCAATTGTTTGATTTTTTTTCCCTGTAAAAGAATTATACATCTCTGCCATTGTCTGGATCCACATTGTCTGAATGTGAAAACATGGCACAGACCTGGATCCAACCTGCAGCATTCAAAAAAAGCATCATAACTCGTTGAGCTGGGACTCCCAGCCCTGTGTGGTTGGGACTGAGAGAAACAGCCCCCGTTTCCTGCCCTATGGAAGTTACAATCTAATGAAGAATATGGATAGTAGGCAAGTAATTATTATACTAAGTTTTGTGGCAGGGGGGTTGTACTAGTCAGTGGTCACTAGAGAAATAGAACCAATAGAATATGTGTTTATCTATCTATGTATCTATCAAGAGATTTATTTTAAGGAACTGACTCATGCAATTGAGGATGCTTGGTGAGTCAGGATTGCTAACCAGCTAACATTATAGAAATTATACTGAAATTTTCTGGATTATCTGGGTAGGCCCAACATAATCACAAGGGGCCTTTAAATGTGGAAGAGGGAGGCCTAAGGGTGAGCAGCAGAGTCAGAGAGAGAGACTGGAAGAGGCCACACTGGATGCTCTGACGATGAGAGAAGCAGCTACAAGCCAACGCAGGCAGAAGCCTCTCGGGCCTGAAGGAACACAGTCTTGCCAACACCTTGCCTTTGTCCAGTGAGCCCTGTGTCAGACTTGTGATCCTCCAGAGGTGTAAGATAATCAACCTGTGTTGTTTTAGGCCACTAAGTTTATGGCTGTTTGTTACAGCAGCGAGAGGAAACACATACAGATCTGACTCTTTCTGTCACCAGAACTCCTCGTACTCAGTTTCTGAGGAATTACTTCCTATTTTGTCTATGATGTGCTTTCGCTTGCTCTGAGCCCTCCTAGAGTAATAATTTTAATCTGCCTTAAACACTAAGCCTACTGGCATCAGAGGAGCCACACTGAATCGAAGCCTTCAGTGCAATATCCAGCTTGTGATCGTGGTACCAGGGAGGGAGAATCCTTGGGGTGGGAGAGGCCGGGCACTGGGTGTCACTCCCTCATTTTACAGATGGGCAACTAAGATTCAAAGTAGGGAAGAAACTCGCCCAGGGCTGCAGAGCCAGAGGGGAGCTGGGCTGGGCCAGAAGGGAGTGCTTTCCTCGTAAATGCCGTGCAAACCACACTCATTCCCATCGCTGGCCCTCCCTTTCAAAGCCACGTGTGTGCTGCATGATGGTGGTCCTCTGAAGCAGAAGGTGGGGAGGTCATCTGTCTGAAAGCTGCCTGAGGATGGTGCATCCATCAGAGCCTTGGAAATGTGGGGAGCACGTCCAGGAGGCAATGTTCCCTTTTGTAAGGGAATCAGGCAGAGACACGGTGATGCGGTGGCAGGGGGGATGCCATCCTTGGGTGGGCAGAGGCTTGTGCAAGCTGCCTTGAAGGTCCCTTCAACCCTACACTGCCAAGCCTTGGTGAACCATGGCTGTAGGAAGGTCCTGCTCCCCCACAGAGTCTTTAAAGCTCAGGGTTGTCTCCCTCCCCAAACCTCTCCACCCTCCCTTTTGACAAACCAGCAGGAGCAGCTGTCCACTTTGTGCTTTGTCCTTCAGCCTTTGTACCTTTCTCCTCCATCCCAGGCTGCTGGGAGATATATTTGTCTTACATCAAACAGCCCCTAGCAGTCGGTGGCCATCGGGTGAGTGGCACCACGCGTGGCTCCAGCTCATTTGCGAGCAGCCCCTCTGGGAGGTGCAGATCTGGTTCGCCCAGCTCCAGCCTGAGCTGCTGGTCCGCCCGCTGTGCTGTCCCCACCCCGCTGCCTGTAATCACCACCTTTCTCTCCCGAGGAAGAAAGGCTCAGCACCATGGCCCTGTCACCAGGAGCCTGGGACAAAACTCAGTGATCATCATACCTGCACTCCAAAGGGTTGTCTCCCAGC
Source organism: Lepilemur ruficaudatus (assembly GCA_963574885.1). Classification (NCBI taxonomy): domain Eukaryota; kingdom Metazoa; phylum Chordata; class Mammalia; order Primates; family Lepilemuridae; genus Lepilemur; species Lepilemur ruficaudatus. The sequence goes on from CAUYRT010081108.1 coordinate 20,790, forward strand.
CTTCTGCGAAAGCCTCACCACAGCCTCCTCCGAAAGCTCTGTGATGTTCTGCAGGGGAAGAGGGAGGTTAGGGACCTGGACGACTTCATAGAGAACATGCAATTAGCATACACCTCCAGCCTCAGGGCCCTCCAGCCAAATCTCCCCTTCCCCCAAGCACATTATCATGCAGTTAGCATGTTTTACTTGTCTCAGGAGAAAAACACTTATGACCTTATTATCTTTTATTTTTTTTGCAAGAGAAATTCTTTTGTCAGGTTGTGGGGAGTCCAGGGGTGGGTGAGAACGGTATGTGGCTCCCCAGAGGCAAGAGCAAGTTTTAATAAAGCAATTTCCTCAATTTTCATCCTCCCCCCAGACCCACTTTGGAAAGAAGGCTGCTGACCCTAGTTTGGGTTTCAGTATCTGTCTCATTTTGCATTTGGGGCCTTTTCCAAATGTGCGATTTTCCTTCTTCCCTTTCTATGTCACCCGTGTGAGAGAAAAGAAGACAGAGACAGAAGGAGGACACAGCAGGGACCTGATTCCTTCTTATTTCTAAACAAAGTCTCTGGTATGGTTGGGGATGGGGGGACTTTTCACATTTGTAAATTGCAGCCGGGAAAAAAGTCCCCATGGGGAAGGAGGGCTGTGAACACTGTTCAGGAGTAAAAAATGAAGAGAAAGATTTCTTTTTTCCTAGATGCTCTGAGTTTAAGAAAAATAACCTGGGCTTCCTGGTTGTTTATATAATATGGGGAAGTCACTGAGATCTGGATGTTTTAAATTTTATTTAGAAATCACATTTTATTTTAGGACATTGTCCTTTTCAAGGCATTGTCCTGGACTAGTATAATGTGAATAGCTGTCTTTTCTACTCCATTACTACCATGCTGGGCTATGAGGGCTTCCCTCCCCAAAGTGGCTGCAGTTTATGTGACTCTTGTGACCTGGAGGGAAAGTAGAGGGAAAGAGGCTCTGTTGAATGCATTTATGTTGGCAGTATTGGTTCACACTTGCACAAGAAATCTCCATGTTCTAAACGAGGAAAGTGAGGCTCAGAGAGGTTAAATACCCGACCCAGCCCACACCAGGAATGGATAAATGAATGAATGAGTGGGCAACCTGGGTCCAAGAATGTCTGTCGAGTGTGCAAATCAGTGCTTCACCCTACAATTGCAGCTGCCTGTGACACAGTGGCTGATGCAGCCCCGGACTCCTGTCAGCCTCTCCTGCAGCTGACGCAGCCCACTCCCCTCAGCCTCTCCCTGCAGCAACAGCCTCACTTCTTCAACCACCTGTTGATGACATCATTAACTTCAACCTTAACAAGTTTACAAATGAGCTCTTGATTCTCTCTCCTAATCATCCCGTTTCTCCAAAATAGATTTTTCCCAGTGCTATAGTTATCTATGAATGTGTAACAAACTATTCAAAAACTTAATAACTTAAAACAATAATCATTTAATTGTATCTTAAAATTTTGTGGTCCATGAATTCACGCAGGACTCAGCTGAGTGATTCCTCTTTTCCAGGTGGCTTTAATGGTAGTCACAAGAGGTATCTGTTGGCAGATGGGGCATTCTGGAGTTTCTGAGATAGATGAGTGGTTCACACAGATGGTGCCTTGGTGGGGACAGCTAGAAGCTTGGCTTACCTGGACTGTTGACCAGAATGTTAATACATGTCCTCTCCAGTGTAGCAGCCTTAAGATAGGCAAACTTCTTACATGGCCATAGCTATGTACTTCTTATGTAGACTCTGCAAGAGGTAGAGTTGAATTCCCTCCCTGCTATGGTTTGAATGTTTGGGTTCCCTTCAAGATTAGTGTTGAAATGTAATCCCCAGTGCAACAGTATTAAGAAATGGGGTCTTTAGGAGGTGGTTAGGACATGAGGGCTGAACCCTTGTGGATGGGGTTAGTGACCTTATAAAAAGGCTGGAGGGATCTGGTGAAGCCCCCTTTTTTCTCTTCTGCTCTTATACCATGACAAGACACAGTATTTGCCCCTTCTGCTATTTGAAGACACAGCAAGAGGCACCATGCTAGAAGCAGAGAACAGGCCCCCACCAGACACTGACTCTGCCCGTGCCTTGATCTTGGACTTCCCAGCCTCCAGAACTGTGAGAAATAAATTTCTGTTAATAAATTACCCAGTCTAAGATATTTTGTTATAACATCACAAATGGACAAAGAAACTCCCCTTGAATATTGGCTGGCCTTAGTACCTTGCTCCTAATGAATAGAATTGATGCAATGTGACTTCCAGGACTAAATTAGAAAAGTGATCCAGCTTCCACCTGACTTACTTTCTTGGGACACAACTTGGAGAACTGGGTGAATACACACACATCTGGTGACCCTGAAGCTGTCATGTTAGAAACAAAACTCAGAGAGACTAAAAAGAGTTAGAGATGCCCATAGGGCCCCAGCTATTTGCATCTTCCCAACCCAGGCCCCAGGCACGTGAGTAAGTGAGACTTTGAATCAGCCCAGTCTCTGGTCTTTGAGCCACCAGGATGGCCAAGTGGAGATGAGCACTCTTGACTGTGTCTTATACAAATTTTTGATCTTCAGAATCCATGAGTATCACATATGGTTGCTTGACACCACTAAAACTGTATAATTTGTTTTTCAGCCATAATCACTGGAACATGATGACTCAGGGCCCCAGGAGTGTGTGCTCCAGTGAAGAAGAGGAAGCCTATCTGGTCTGTTATGACCTGGCCTTGGAAATCACAAAGTCATTTCTGCCATACTCTATTTGTCAACACAGTGACAAGAGTCTAGGGGAAAAGACACAGAATCCACCTCTTGGTGGGAATGAAGGTAACAATTTGCAGCCATATTTTTTTTTTTTTTTTGAGACAGAGTCTCACTCTGTTGCCCAGACTAGAGTGCTGTGGCATCAGCCTAGCTCACAGCAACCTCAAACTCCTGGGCTGAAGTGATCCTTCTACCTCAGCCTCCCGAGTAGCTGGGACTACAGGCATGAGCCACCATGCCCGGCTAATTTTTTCTATATATATTTA
>CAUYRT010081110.1:0-33627 GCA_963574885.1 Lepilemur ruficaudatus
AGCACCATTTATTGAAGAGATTATCTTTTCCCCATTGATTTACACTGACATCTTTTTCTTAAATCAAGTGACAAATCAATACATGTTGGTCTACTTCTGGAGTATTTATTGTTTTTTTCATTAATCCATTTGTCTTTATTGAATCAATACACACTGTCTTTATTATAAGTTTTTTTATAACTTTATTATAACTTTATTATAAGTTTTTATTTATTCTTTACATTCAATGGTGTAACTATTTATCTTCAAGGTTGTTTTTTGGTTTTTGTTTGTTTTTTTTCAAATAGGGAAGGTATTTGTACAGATACCTGAGGCAATGTTGACCCTAATCAGAATATTTTGCAAGGATTCATGGTAAAATTTACTACCTGGAATATTAGGAAGGTTTTCTATGTTCTTAATATTAAATTAAAACTGTTTTAGGAGGATATACTTAATCTTCCTACATTACTTATTGTAAATGAATTGTAATTTGTGCAGTAATAGAATACAGCAATGACATAGTATTTTGATAGAAAATTGAGAAATTCTACAAATCTTTGTTAACTCATTCTGCAGTCGGTTAATATTTGTCTCTCAGTGCCAAATACCTATACCATTGTGGAAATGGGGACCAGGGAGTTGCTTCTGATAGATTGTGTTACTTTCCATGTGGCTTATAAGATTTTACCTTTCTCGTATGCTCTGCTAATCATTAATGAATCTCGGTGTTGAATACGATTGAGATTTTCCATGAGCCTGACTGATAAACTGAACTCTTTAAACTGGTGAACAAGAGGGATAGTCTTTCAAACCCACAATAGATAATAATATAATTTCTAAAAGATTTATTGGAAGAAATAGGAGAGCAATAGACAAAATAAGACTTCTGTGATATATAAAGACATTTTGTTTTCTTACATTATTGTATATTTGTTAAATAGATGTTAATTATACTGTTATGCTAAAATACTCAACACATTATGCTGCCAAGGTTTTGGGGAAAAAATTCCAATAAATTCACTTCAGTCTAAATCGCCATCAAGGGAACAGAAACAAGTGTGTGTCAGTATGTTCAGTATTATAGCCCAGGGGGACATAACACTTGGTATGTGTGAGGGAAAAACAGCAGGACTTTTCAGTAAAAAGGAGACAGTGGGAAAACTTGTGATCACAAAACAGAAAAGCATATTGCTGATAAGACATACGTGTTAGAGGTTTTCTACAACCTCAAGCTGTGCTTCTCCCAACAAAAATCTCATGCTAATTTGCACAAGGCAATTTTAGTTGCATAGCTAGAAAGAACTGTGAGAAATGAAATTAGTTGTTCTTTTACTAAAGATGATTCATTGCAAACTTCTGAAATGCTTTTCTTTTTTGAACTCTGTTGAAACAGCTGATTCTAGAATTGCCTTATGAAACTGTATATTAAGGAAAACAGAACAGTCTTTTTTAAATACATTTGGATATATGTTTACTCTTTTTCATAATAAACGATTTTCATAAAATGCATATACCTGGAAGAAGGGAATATTAAAACCTACCATCAAATTATTATTAACTGATCAACATTTATGTGCACATTTAATAGTAATGTTCATCGGGTGTCGGGCAAATGGAATTGAGTATACTCACACCTAATAAGTGTGGTGTTCACCGTCTGGGGTATGAACACGCTTGAAGCTCTGACTCGGGTGGGGCAAAGGCAATATATGTAAACTAAACATTTATATCCCTGTAATAGGCTGAAATAAATTAAAAAAATTACTTCTGACTGTTGCTTAGAACTTATAGCTTTTCTCTAATTAAAGATGTGCCTGTACAAATTGTGACTGTAAACATTGTACTGTAAATGCTTTGTAGTTTTCCCCCAATTAAAAAAAAAAAAAAAAGAGCCTGCACCATCTACCATAGAAAGATTGCTGTCCATTCTTCATTCTGGAAATGAAGTGTGAACAGAGCAAATATATCTCTTCCAAATTATCTTAAAGCTTGGCCTCTGTTTTTCTTTGTACTGTTTCTTGGTCCAGAATATATAGATTTGTCACCTTTACATATAAGCAGAAAGGTGTAGCTCTTCTTATCACAGTTTATAACGATTATAATATCATTAAATTAAATTAAAAAGAAAAAATAATTATATCAATCCAATCGAGGAGAAATAAATGCTATAGACTGTGAAATGTAATGCTTTATACATTCATTATTTTCCAGAAATGACTCACGATTGGTTATGGTAGCCTGATGTGGGGTTCCTTGTGACTTATGAATAATTCCAGATAGGCTAGTACGTTCTCAGGGCTGGAAAAACCTGACAGAACTTCGGTTTCAAGTGGAAATGAGAAAAATGAGTTTTCCAGGAGTGAGTTCATGGAAAAAAAAGAAAATAGAGAATCTCACTTCCACTTTCTTATTAATTTTACCCAGGCAAAGTTGTATATATTATATTTCTGTCTTTAAAGAGGTAAAATGACATAGGATTTTCAAAATGAAATTCTTGCCTTTAAAAGTAATGTGCTCTCTATTTCTGTAAACCAGCCAATTATTACCCCTGTTGAGAATACACTGAATGGGGTTCCTATAACTAATAATAGTAATATCTAACATTCATTTCATTGTATACTATGTGCCAGGCCCTATGTTCTGCCCCTCCATATTATGTCATACCTATTTAATTATTTAAAACTTCTATACTTTAACTTCAATAGTGATCCTTTTACATATGACGACATCAAGGCACAGACATGTTAACAAAACTATTTAAATATCTCAGAGATAATTAGCAATTACTCTAGGACTCTAGGACCATTCTCACTGCATTTAAAACCCATTTCTTAAAACTGTATCTACACACACACACAGTCTCTTACCCTCATAGCTGCTAGCTGATTTTGCTTCCTTTTATTTATTCCTATTTCAATTATTACCATATATATTCATTCAATTCTGCTTCAACAGGTTATATGCACAGTCCACAAATGTAGCCTTTGGCTAAGCATTCAATGCTCAAACTTGCAGACATGTTAAATTCTCAGTCATCTCCTTATTTTTCTTTTGTATCTGATACTGATGTCTATAACATGACTTTGGTGAAACCAATTTATTTGCTAATCTCTCAGGAACTTCAGAAAATTTATGGTCATTTAAACAACATGCAAATGGGATAGACAAAATGTCTCTTTATTTCTTTGAACATGCACTAATAATGCAATAATAATTTGGAGATATGTCTTCAATATTTATTCTAGTATCCTCTGTTTCTGTTGCTAGAAGTGCTTCCATTGACAACGATATATTTTGAAAGGATGAAAAAAAGAAAAACGAAAAGGAAGACAGAAGGAATAAAGGAAAGGAGGGAAGGAAGGAAGGAATATTTCTAAAAATTAGCAAATGATTTGAACATTCTTAGATGAGAACTAATATGACATTTATACCACTCAGTAAGCAATGTAATGATGTTATTATGTACACAACATAGCTAGATATGTAGTGTTTAGTTTTTTAGGGAACAAACTGTTTATATGTTTAAATTCACAAAGCATACAATTTTAAAGTTTTCCTATTATTTTCTGTATAGCTCTGTGAATACCTCCAAACCTTTCCTATCAACTCATCCGTTTCTGTTATTTTTTTATTACTTTTGCTATCTCTATCATATTTTCATAGAACCCCTTTTGTATCACTTGGTAATTTTGATATGTTAGCTGTATAGCTGACAGTCTTACAGATATATCCATATATATTTCTGAAAGACATCTCATAGCCAACAGTCTAAATGGAGAAAAGAAGTTTATTTTTAAAATTTTCTTTCTTCTTATTACTTTCCTTCATTTTTAAAATTTCAATACATATAGAGGGAGAGTGGGTTTTTGTTTTTTGTTATATAATTTTGAAGTTAGGGCTTTTAGTGTACCCATCACTAGAATGGTGTACATTGTACTGGATAGGTAGATTTTTATCTCTCATCCTCTTCTCCACTTCCCCCCATTTCAGTGTTCAATGTCCATTACACCACTTTGTGACCATAAAGATCCCTTGTTTAGCTCCCACTTATAAATGAGAACATGTGATGTTGTTTTTTTCCATTCCTGAGATACTTTAGTTAGGATAATGGTGTCCAGGTCCCTCCAAGTTGCTGTAAAAGACATTATTTCATTCCTTTGTATGGCTGAGTAGTGGTGTATATATCATGGTGTACCTTTCTCTTTCTCTCTCTCTTTCTCTCTCTCTCTCTCTCTACAACACACACACACACCCCATGGTGTAGCTATACCACATTTTCTTTATTTGCTCATAAGTTGATGAGCACTTAGGTTGATTCCATATCTTTGCAATTGTCAATTTTGTTGTGATGAGCATTGGGATGCAGGTTTTTTTAATGAAGTGATTTCCTTTGGGTAGATACCCAGTAGTGAGATAGCTGGATTGAATGACAGGTATGCTTTCAGTTCTTTGAGGAATCCCCATATTGTTCTCCATAGAAGTTATACTAGTTTACATTCCCACCAACAGTATGTAAGCATTCCCTTTCTACTGCATCAGTGCCCATATCTATTGTTGTTGACTTTTTAATAATGGCTATTCTAAACAGGGGTAAGGCGGTATCTCATTGTGGTTTTAACTTGCATTTCCCTGATGATCGGTGACATTGAGCATATTTTCATGCTTTTTGGCCATTTGTATATCTTCTTTTGAAAAAAATCTGTTCATGTCTTCTACTCACTTTGTGATGGGGTTATTTATTTATTTTCTTGCTGATTTGTTTGAGTTCTTTGTAGATTCTGGATATTAGTTCTTTGTCAAATGTATAGCTTGAAAATATTTTCTTTCATTCTGTGGGCTATTTACTTTATTGATTATTTTCTTTGCTTTGCAGAAATTTTAGTTGCATTAAGTCCCATTTATTTACTTTTGTTGTTGCTATATTTGCTTTTTGGGTCTCAGTCACATATTCTTGGTCTTGGACAATGGCCATTATTTTCTCTCTTTCTGTGAAAAATAACATTAGACTTTTTATGAGAATTACATTGAATTTGAAAATGATTTTGGGCAGTATGGACATAGTAACAACATTGGTTTTTCCAATCCACAATCATGGGTTTTTCCATTTTTTTGAGGAGTCATCTATAATTTCTTTCATCCGTGTTTTGTAGTTCTTCTTATAGAGATCTTTCACCTCTTGGGTTAAGCATAGTCCTAGGTATTTTATTTTCTTTGTAGCTATTGTAAATGATATTGAGTTTTTTATTTGATTCTCAGGTTGACTGTTATTAGTATATAGGAATGCTACTGATTTATGTATATTATTTTCATAGCCTGAGACTTTACTGAGTTTACTTATCAATTCTAAGAGTCTTTTGAGGAGTATTCAAGAGTTTCTACATACAAGACCCAACCATCAGCAGACAGAGATCGTTTGACCTTCCCTTTTCTAATTTGGAAGCCCTTTATTTCTTTCTCTTGCCTGATTCTCTGGTTAGCAGTTCCCCACTGTAGTAACTTTTTTTCAACATCACTCAAGAGAAATTTTATGAAAATTTTTTATCATACATTTTTATGTAGGACAGAAATAAATGCATGTCTAAGTGATAACACACAAAAATATTCCTCAACAGTATCTGTGGTGCAGAAATGACATGATTATTCACCTTAAATATTTATTTTGATTTCTTTCCATCATCATATTAATCTATCACTTTCTTCATAGAGTCTAATTTTCTTTGTGCTAAACCCCTACAAATTAATCTAAGAATAAACAGCAATTCATAAAAAATATAATATTCATTTTACTTACATCTGAGAAATTTTCCTGGTTGTTATTTAAAAAATAAAGACCTCTGTTTTGTTATTAATTAATATGTTATTAAAAATCATTTTTCAAGTCCACATTAATTGGTATTAATTTCATTAGGTCTTTTACAAAGGTCATTCTTTGTTTCTAGGAGTTATTCTAACCTTTTACATGTACATGTATATAAATCTATATATGCCATGTATAGACAGAGAAATGTATATTTAAATCTGTGCCAACTACATCTTTCTTAGCTAAGCAGTGTATATGATATTTGAAAGACCAAAAGACAATCAAATAAAAGAAGCTCTCACTATTTAATAATTTATATTTTAATTTTCTTTTTCAAAATTGCACCTTGCTCTTGGCTTTGATTACAAATAGATACAAGTGTGTTTACACTATACCTTTTTTAGAAACATTTAAAATAGATACTTAATCATTAAAACTTTATTTACATGGATAATCCCGATTAACTGGGAACTCATTATCTCTGCCCAGATGATGTTTATGAGGTTAACAAATTAATATATGATTTAAGTATGGCTTATGATTCTCTTCAAATGTCCATTAAGCTAATATTGAACAGGATAATCTTAAATGAGAATGGTTTATCTAAAGTCTATTAGGATAAACACCAGTTCCTCACATTGTTTTTTGGTAAAGCACTTAATAATTATTGTTGTGGGTACATTATATTAAAACAAACAAAAGGTTAGATTATATTGACTTTGATTATAAATTTACTAAAGATGATATAAATAGTAGGAGTTAAATAATATGGTGAATTATTAATAAAGATGGCCACATATTCTTTACTGACATTTTCATCAATTAGTAAGATCTATTTTCCCTCCCTAGGATATAAGCTGTTCCTATGACTAACAAAGATCAATAAAATGTGGTGAAATAATGTTGAGTGATTTCAGAGTCTTAGTCTCAGGAGAACTTTCCATTTTCATTCTTATTCTTTTGGAAATCTGAAACTATTATATTAAAATGAAGCACAGAATGAAGGACTACATGGAGAATGAAGCCCAGTCATCCCAGCTGTGACTCCAGACATGTGAGTGAACATCTCAGACATCTAGTTTTGCTCAAGCAGAAAGCTGACTACAGCTATAGAACTGAGCCCAGGAAAGATCACCAGAGCATCGTGTAGCCAATCCACAAAATGATGGAGAGTAATTAATTAATATCATTTTTAATCACTACATTTCAGGGTTGTTTGTAAAACAGCTATAAATATTATTTATACATGCATGCATGTATACATGTATTTGCAAAATATATGTATAATTTATAGGTATATATAATCTAGCATCATTTTGGAAGAAACATAAAATAAAAATTGATAGGTATTCTAAGCATTAGTCTATAGTATTTCCATAATATGGTAACTTGTCCTGTATCTGTCACATGGACATATATTCTTTATTTTATTAATCTAATGAGAAAAATCTAAAAGGAAGTAATGAAGAGAATAAAGTAACACTTGGTAAACTAGATGTAAAAGTGAAATGTTACTATTTTCACTCATGTAATATGTTTGAGTTTACAAATTAATCTTTAATATGTCTCTCTAAGAATGTCAAAAAAGAAGAAGAAGAAATATTAATAACATCTAAGTTTCTTAACCTGCATACAGTCAGGGTACAGGGAAGTTTAAGGAATAAAAGAGAGGATAAAGAATTAGTAATTTGATTCAGTCTCTAACAAACTATTTATCTCGTTAATGCTTCTCTGCTTAGTTACATATTCTGTAAAGGTTCTTAGTTTTGAAATCTTTCTTCTTCTCAATATTTTTTTTGTTTTTTTTTGTCTTTATTGAAGTGTAATTTACATATCATGTCTTTACTCCATTTTAAGTGTACAATTAAATGGTTATTAGTAAATTTACCAAGTTGTACAGCTATTCACATAAATCTGTTTTAGAGGATTTCCCACCCCCCATTGAGACCCCTAATACCCATCCCCAAATACACTTCAAGCATGCCCCTCCCCTTCACAGTGCTCACCACATCCCCTAGATTTTTTTTATTTTATTTTATTTTTTTATTTCAGCATATTACAGGGTACAATGTTTAGGTTACATATATTGCCTTTTTTCCACCCAAGTCAGAACTTCAAGTGTGTCTAACTCTCGACCACGTGCACCCCACCCATTTGTTGTGAATATACCCACTCCTTCCTACCCCTCCCACTTGCCTGACACCTGATGAATGTTATTACTCTATGTGCACTTAAGTGCTGGTCAGTTAAGTCATTAATAAAATGTGGTATATGTATACCATGGAGTTCTACTCAGCCACAAAAAGAATGGTGATCTGGCACCTTTGTATTATCCTGGATAGAGCTGCAGCCCATTCTACTAAGTGAAGTATCACAAGAATGGAAAAACAAATACCACTTGTACTCACCATCAAATTGATATTAACTGACTTCTCAATATATTTTGCTTAAGTTTTTACCTTTTAGGTTTTTTTTTTTCACTTTATCACACTATTCTGTGAACATGAATATGCCTGTGATCTCAAGAAAAGCAATATCTTATATAGTTATATAGGTAGGTACTCCCAGGTGACCCAGTAGTTTTTATATATTTCTATGTCTTCCTAGGTATTTAGTAATTACCTTAAATTTTCTCTTGCTAATATTAACTATTTTTCCTATTGCATTCCTATACTGAGCATAAAACTGAGAATATTTGTCATTCTGGCAAAGGGATAGACTATGTTTATTATTTCTGAAATTCATATTTCATTGTATATGTTCTAATATGTATTATTTAAAAATTAAATTTTGAAATAAAACATTTTATTTGTGAAAAATGTATGAAATTTCTAATATATTAATAAATTAATATACTATTTCTATAGAAAATATACTAATATATTATACAAACTATAAATATTTTACAGTAATTTTTAAAGATTTTGAATTTTGGGGCCACAAATAATAGCACCTAACAGAGACTGTTTAATTAACTCAGAAAAGCAATAATGCTGTGATTATTTTTGTATTTTTAATACAGAAGTCATAAATAAGTGTTCTAACAATAAAATGTCAAAGCTGAAGGCTAAGTGTGGAACTTTTACAATTTTTATTTTCTTTGATATCAATGATAATTTCAATAGAAATTATAACACTATTATGGTAAGTGGAAATAAATGATAGTTAGGAGTGTATCTGAGTTAGCTCTCTTCCACAGCCTTACAAAATCAGGTAAATTCTTTAGGGCTCATATTCTCATCATATGTATTTGTCTGTTTTTGTTGTTACAGAGGAATACCTGAGACTGGAGTAGTTTATAAAGAAAAGGGGTTTATGTGGGTCACAGTTCTGCAAGCTGTGCAAAAAACACAGGGGCGACATCTGCGTCTGGTGAGGACCTCAAGCTGCCTCCAGTCATGGCAGAAGGGAAAGAGGAGCCGGCTGGCACGTGAGAGAGAGAGAAGAGGAGGTACCAGGCTCTTTTTAACAAAAAGTTCTTACAGGAACTAAGAGTGAGAGACCACTCACTCCCATGATAATAGCATAGAGTCATCCATGAGGGATTCTCCTCTATGATCCAGACATCTCCCACCGGCCCCCACCTTCAACATTGGGCATGAAATTTCAACATGAGACTTGGTAGGGCCAAACAAATTATATCCAAACCATAGTATTATGCAGTGGAATTAATAAAGTAGCTTCTACCCTGTTAAAACATCTAGAGATTAATTTATGATTCTTATATGAAATATAGCAATATTATCCTTTCAAATATAAAACACTAAATATTTATTAAATATTATTCCTGCATGAGTTATTAGTTGTACTGAATAGAATAAATAGAATCTTGGAAAAAATAATATGGACAGAACAAGAAACAAACAAAAGTCTGTAAGTGGTCACATGATCATAACATTATATATGACAGCAGGGTGAAATGGAAGGTGTTAAACACTTCCAGGCACACAAAATATAGTTGAAATAATGACTACTTTCCTAACTACTCTATAATGTCAGTGGATTCTAAAAAGCAATGTAACAATATTACACATTTCTGAGGGAGTTTTTTTTTCAAACAATACTATACCTCCAGAAACAATCAAATCAACTTAATAAAATTATTCTCAAGCAAGAACTCAATACATTTTTACGCAGTTTTTAAAGGATGTGATTTAGTAAAACAAAGATATAAACTACAAACAAGAAGAGAGTGGAAATCATGAGATCTGGGAATCATCAGGACCAATAAAAATATTGGCACAAGGAATTCTTTGGATGTCTTATGTGCACTAATTTAAGAAAAAAATCAGCTCACATGGCAGCAGAAATAATGATACTATGAAATTTGTATCTCCTGAGGCAAAGAGAAGGGACATAAAACATTTCTGATCTATTTGAGGTTTGAGAATATATTAGGAACAGTGAACATGAAAAAATTGCCCTGGAGGGTATATTTAAAAGTGTGTGCTGAGTCCTTTTCCATTTCTTTCTTAATAAGTTCCAGCTGCTATTAAAAAATCATAGATTAGGTGGCTTATAAACAATAGAAATGTCTCACAATTCTGGTGTATGAGCTCAGAATGCAGGCATGGTTGGGTTCTGGCCCTCTTCCAGGTTGCAGACTGCTAACTGGGATCCTTTTTTAAGGGGACTGATCCTATTCATGAGTTATCTCCCAAAGCCCTCATCTCCTAATACCATCACATTGGAAGTTAGGATTTTGACATATAAATTTGGGGGAGTGCAAACATTCAGGTAGATATTAATGAGGGACAGAAAATTTGTGTATGAAACAAGTTCCAAGGTTATGCTGATGCTGTTTGCTGGTTCAGGGACCATACATAGACATATCAAATTAAATAGACTTTTTGACCAAATAGAAATAAAATAGGTATAATTTATAAAATATATGCAAATTTAAAAATAAGCATTACTATGAAAAATAAATTATGCATGATAAAATAATCATAGTAATGAAAAATATTTATATAATTCATAATGATGTAAGCACTTTAATAACAATTAAAATTTGAAATTGGAATTAGGGGGTGCAGAAGGTAGGGAGTTTATAGTTTAACAGAACTAATCCTTAGCAATTAAAAGAAAAAACCCCTATATAAACTCTTTATCAAAGAGAAAATAGAAATCTGTCAAAATTTTTTAATTCATCTCTCTCCAGGTGGCAGGATAGTGTTTGGGAATGGGAAGGTGTGAGAGTCCAACTTTTTTTATTAAAAAATGTCAAGTTTTTAAAATTTTTAATTTCATACATTTATTACTGTGGTTAAATTTCTAAAATACAGTCACTTAAATTTTAATGATATAGTTATAGAAAATCTAAAAATAAGTGAGCCAAAAGAAGAGAGAAAATTGGAAAGGTATAATGGAAAAACATACTAAAATGAATTTTATGACATTAATTAGACCAACAGTATAAAATAAAAGGAAATACAATAGAGGGAAAAATGACAGTGGCAGTTGATATTTCACAGACATTTCAGATGGAAAAAATTGGCAAAGTACATGAAAGGCAAGATTGAAAGATTTTGACTGGAAGTAACATAAGCCACAAGTTTCCTTTGAACTCTCTTGGCAGAAGCAGACCCAACCTCATTGCTGGAAGAAAGCAGTTTTCCCCCACTTGACTTCCTGCAAAGTTCTTTTTTAAAAATTTATATAAACTTAAAAGGTACAAGTATGATTTTGTTACGTGGATATATTGCATAGTGGTGAAATCTGGACTTTTAGTGTGTCCACCACCCCAGTAATGTACATTGTACTCATTAAGTAATTTCTCATCACCCACCCTCCTGCCACTCTCTCACCCTTCTGAGTCTCCAGTGTCTACAGTTCCACGCTCTGTGTCCATGTGTATACATTATTTAGTTCCCACTTATATGTGAGGACATGTGGTATTTGATTTTCTGTTTCTGAGTTGTTTGACTTAAGATAGTGGCCACCGGTTCCATCCATGTTGCTATAAAAGACATGATTTCACTCTTTTTTATGCCTGAGTAGTATCATACTGTGTATATGATGCATTTTATTTTTCTAGTCATTGTTGATGGACTACTTAGTTTGATTACAAATCTTTGAAATTGTGAATAGTGCTGTGATAAATATATAAGTGTAGGTCCTTTTTGATTGGATCCAGCAATCCTACTACTGGTCATCTACCCAAAGGAAAAGATATCATTATATCAAAAATATAGCTGGAAAGGTCTTACTTGAGACAGGTGTCTCTCAAGATTTCACTTGTTCTTTTATTAATACATATGATCACCTGCCATGACAAAAGCTACTAAGCATATTCAGGACTCAGCACATAGACTGAGAAGGAAAGCACAGTCTCTGTTCACAAAGGAACATCCTAGATACTAAATAAATTCTAAAATGTGAATAATACATACCAGTGGGATTCAAGGAAATGCATATGACACACAGGCATTATGGTCACACAGGCATTTTTTAGACAGAGGAGTGCATAATAGAAGACCAAAGAATGGAGAACTTCTTGATAGGGTAAATTGATCAATGAGACAGGATTCAATGTTCTGGAAAGAACATTTGAGGTTGATAGCAATTTTATGCTTAAGTGGTTCTTTAGTGCCTGTCCATGAGGACAGCATTCAGCAAAAGGAGAAGACGCTGGATCTTTCTTTAAATGTTATTAAGGAAGGGATCCAAAGCTCAGGGAGGTAGCAATGTTAAAAAGAATTTATTTTATACTGACAAGCCACAATTTGCCTCCATTCCTCCAAACAGGCAAGAGTACACTAACCTCATTAAGATAATAGGGAGGCTTCGCATGGGCTGTCTTTTGTGGGCCAAGAATAATAGTGAAAATCATTTAAATAGAACTAGGCTCTCAAATATCAATGAGGTTAATGGTTTTCAGAATGGCAAACTAGGTGATAGTCCTTAACCATAAAAGACTAAATAGATGTAATTACTGAAATTGTAGAAAAACTGAAGTGGCCATCAAGGTCGGCTTGACCCAAAACGAATTTTGACAATGGACAATATCTTACAGAATTCATGGGAAAGAGATTAATAACCAACAAGATGTTATGGAAAAAATGTTGAGAGCTGGCTATCAGTAGATTGATGTAAGTTCCCACAATGGAAAATCACTGTCTCTGATACTGTTGTCTAGCAAATATTACTTCTCAGACATGCACAATTCACAACTCACACAGTGCATCGGCTCTATCTTACTAAAGCTAGTCTAATTATTATCACTAAAGTATTTCTCGACTTTCCTGAAGCAAATGCAAGCTTTGCTCTCAGAAAAGCTGAGTTCCTGAAGAAGTCCTACTGGATGCCAAGTTGATTAAATCCAACCTCTTCCTTGCTTGACAGGGAAAAAAATTGATTACTGTCAAATTTTCTAATCTTTGACTAATCTTGTGTTATGAAGTATTAGCTTATTGAAATCTTAATTATCACCTTATAAATGATTACTAATAAGCATGTTCTCATATAAACAGTTGCCATTTATATTTTCTCTTTCCAGAGATTTCTGTTCATATCTCTTTTCCCATTTTTCTACTGTTTTGGTTAAAATCTGATTCACTCATGTTTTGATAGAACAATCATTTTCACTTATATGTTTTGCAAATATCTTTTTCAGTTAATGGTTTCTCCATTTTGTTCTTTATGATATCCTTTGATAAAGAGATATTTAATGTCAATATAATGAAGTGTATTTCCTTTCTTTTCCTTACTTTGGGGGTGGGTGGGTCGTACACACAGGCTCTTAAGATTAAATTATCCCCCACAGAAAAGGAAACAATGAAAAAAGTGAAGAGACAACCCACAGAATGGGAGAAAATATTTGGATACTACTTCTCTAAAAGGATTAATATATGTAAAGAGCTCAAACAACTCAGTAGGAAAAAAAAACCAAATATTCCAATTTAAACAAAGGGAAAAAGTGCTGAATAGACATTTCTCAAAAAAAAGACTTAGAAATAGTCAATAGGTATACGACAAAATGTCAACCATCACTAATCATGACAGAAATGCAAATCAAAATCACAATGGGATATCATCTCACCCCAGTTAAAATGGCTTTTACCCAAATGACAGACAATAACAAATGCTGGTGGTGAGGTAGAGGAAGGAGAACATGCTATTACTGAGAATGTAAATTGGTACAGCCACTGTGGATAATAGTATGGATGTACCTCAAAAAACTAAACCCAAAACTGCCATATAATCCAGCAATCCCACTGTTGGGTATATAACCAAAAGAAAGGAAATCAATATATTGAAGAGATATTTGTACTCCCATATTCATTGCAGTATTATTCACAATAGCCAAGATATGGAAACAATCTAAATGCCCATCAGTGAATGATCGAACAAAAAAAAAATGTGGTACATATAAACAATAGAATATTATTTAGCCAAGAAAAGAATGAAATCCTGTCATTTGCAACAACATGTATGGAAGTGGAGGACATTATGTTAAGTGAAATAAGCCAGGCACAGGGAGATAAATATTACATATTCTCAATCCTATGTGGGAGCTAAAAAGAAAAAAGAACTCATGGAGATAGTAGAATGATTGTTATGATTATTAACAGAGGCTAGGGTAGGTAGTGTGGAGAAAGGAATAAATAAAAAGTGGGTGGTTAGTGGTTATAAAAATATAGATAGAATAAATACCATCTTGTATTTGGTAGGACAATAGAGTGACTAGAGTTAACAATAATTTATTGTATATTTTAAAATAATTAAATGGTGGAATTGAATTGTTCCAAACACAAAGAAATGATAAATGCTTGAAGTGATAACTATCTCAATTACACAGATTTGATCATTATACATTGCATACCTATATCAAAACATCACATGAACCTTATAAATATATATGACTATTATGTATCCATAATAAATAAAATTTAAAGAATAAATCATTCCCATCTTGTATTTTATAAATATTGTCTCCAGTACTGTTTTCTATCACTTTTAAAGCTTTGTTTTCCATGCCGGTATTGAGTTTCTTTTGAATATAGATAGAGAGGTGGCATATTTCACTCCAGGGAACCCAACACTACTTGTTTAACAATCCAAACTTCCCAAATAATTTTTTCTTCTATGTTCAAGTATTGAATTTTCATATGTTCATGAAACTTTTTTTCTCTACCCTTAATGGTTTTATTAGTTATTATGAAGAGCCCTGCATCAAATATACTATGTTAATTTTTATATTTGTTTAAGTTTTATATTTCTTGCTATATTGATTGCTATAGCTTTATAGTAGTTCTTGCTTGTAGGTAAAGCAATTCATTCTAAAATCAATATTTTTGTTTAGGAGACTCTTGGAAATCCTTGGTACTTAGTACTTCCATATATATTTGGAATCATCTTGTCAACTTTTACTAAAGAGTGAAATATTTGATTGTCATAGCAATAAATCTATAGATAAAATTTGGTGAATTAAAAATGTTAATTCTATATTTTGGTTTGACATATTTTCTGTTTAATTTAATTTTTATATATCTTTTGATAAACCATTACATTTTTCTTCATAGAGTGATTGTACATTTTTATGAGTTCTTATTTAACAACTTTAAATTGTAATTTTACCTTTTATTGTAATTTTTATCATTAATGTAAGTTTACTTCCTTACATTCACCTATTCACTCTCCTTGGTAAACTTTCTCTAAACTTTAATGAATTTTTCAATAGATTACTTTGGCTTTTACTATTTAGTCTTACCCTCTCTGAAGAATGACAGATTTGCTCCTTCATTTCCAAAAATATCACATTTTTAAATCTTGTTTTGTGTTATTTTCTAGGATTTTTCATGAATATTAAATAAATGCATTTAGTGGGCATTTTATATTTATCCATAAATATGAAAAATTTGCTCTTGACATAATATAAATGTTACAGTTCCTTAAATATATCCTTTATCAGGTTAATGAATTCTATTTTATTTCCAGTTTGCTTAGAATTTATACAAAAATATTGAATTAGTGGTTTTTCACATCTATAAAAATGACCCTATATATTATTTTTTTGAGCGGTTACTATGGTAAATTATATTTATATGTTAGTTGATGTTGTAGTTGAAGTTGTAGTTTAGCAGAAAGTTTCTTAGAGTATCTTGTCCAGCATACTACCAAAATTAGAAGTTCACGTGTATAATAATTTGTTGAATTCTCTTTGATGTCTCAATTTCTTACTATCAATCCATTCTGCAAACAACAGGCAGAGTTAGAGTCTTAAAGATAATTAATGGAATCAGGTTATTAAACCATGTTTGCCTTCTTTAAGGAAAGGAACAAGTAAGAACACAGTTCTCAGAAAAAGAAAACTAAAAGTGACTCTCCTAAAAGGTGAAAAATGCAATATTTGAAATTAAAAACACATTGGACATACTTGGCAATGCATTGGACCTTTAGACGATAGAATCGTTTTACTGAAAGATAGATCAGAAATTATCCAAAATGAAGCATGTAAGATCAAGATAAAATATAGAAGAGAGAGTAATTATGTGCTAAAATATTGAAAGCATCAAAAATATAGTTGGTATCAGCAGGAAAAAAGAGAGTTGAGGCAAAGCCAGTATTTGAACGCTAAGCACAATTTTTTATATAATTGAAAAAAATATAACAATTCATAGGTTCAGGAATCCAGGATTTTAAGTAGGACAAATAAAAATAAATATATATCAAAAAAACCCTGCAATATTGAAAAGATTAAAAAAATTCTATAAACAGGGATGAGGTGTAGGTGTGGGAGCGGAGATTATATTTAGATTACCAAGAAATCCTAAAAAGAAGGCTTGACAAAATTTAATGAATAAATAACATACTAAATTGAATATATGTAAACTAACATAAAGAGACGCAAACTGAATTAAATACATTTTTTTGTGATTTCAAAATAAAATATGTGAAATTCTTAAGTTCCTCCAGAGAATATAGAGAAAAAACCTGCAAAAAGGGATTTAAAAAGATACCATAGACATACCATAGATACAGCAACATTATGAATTAGGAAACACAATATTATAAAGATGTCATTTTTCCTGTAATTTATTTACAGTCTCAGTCAAAATCCTAAGAGTTATTGTAGTAAAAATTGATAAGCTGATACAAGATTTATAAAAGCAAGATGTCAAGAATATCCCACCCCCAAAAGACCTATGTATATATGGACATGATTTATGCAAAATATGGAGCAGTTTGGCAGTAATTATTAGTCACATCAATAAAAATTGTTGGCAAAATCAGATCTCTACATGGAAACAGTGAAACTGGACTCCTATTGCACACTATAAACGTAAATAAATTCCAAGTGGATTAAACACCTAAATATTAATGGCAAATCCATGAAGCATTTAGAATGTAGGAGAATATGTGTTTCCATAATAAATATTTATGAAATTATTTATAAGCTTTTATACATTTCTCGGTATATGTAATATCCTATAATTGAAGTTTTAATAATCCATTTTTTTCAATATAATTTCACTTTAAGATAAATATATATAATGTCTTATAATGAAAAGGATATTTAACCTACTTGTTTATATCTTAATTTTGTTTATGACATGTGCATTTTGTAGGTCTGCTTTCAGATATTTGAATATTCTTCTCAGAAGAGAGGATAGCAAATTGGTAAACATTTTAGGTTTTATTATATTTTTGATAAATATCTTTTACAAAAACAACTTCCTGTTAGTTCTTCCTCAAAAGAGTCACCAGATTCTCAAAAGAGTCACTTCATTCTTAATCTAGATTGTGATTTTTTCTAAGTACCTTTGTTTTAATGTGATTGCAGATTATCATTAAAATTGGAGAATTCAGGTCTCCTAATAGTGTAGAACAAAATAAAAATTCACATACATAGTAATTTTAGTATTTCATGCATAATAAATAATTGCTAGAATAAAAACTTATTCCATATATGAGAAATGTTACTCATTGCAGTTTCTGTAGTGTGCTACAATGGCTGTCTGGAAGCATGTGTCTACAGTAAGAAATGGATCTATACTTGTTTTTCTGCTGATGCCAGTACGTTTTATATTTTGAGTTCCATGTGTTTTGTTTTTGCTTTTGTTTTTCCCCTCTAGAATTGTGTAGAAGAGATTGTAGTAGTTGCAAAAATGGTTCCTTTTAAAGTGCCACAAAGAAAAGCAATCACTGTTGTACTCTGATAGCCATATAATTCTACCACCAAATTGTGATGTGAAGGTAAATATGAGCACAGGAAATCTAAGTTATGAAGATATATTTCCTCCAGATTGCGTAGAATGTCTTAATATGAGACCTTTTGGGAAATATAAGTGAGCAAGTGGGATAAAAGTGACTTGCTTTTTATAAAAGCACTACTTGAGTGGAAAAAGACCTATCTGGGAATGAATTCTAAAATACTTCCTGCCTTTAACGATAAAAACTTAAAAGACACCTAAGATTTGGGACAACTTTAGACCTAAATGAAAGTCAGGTAACACATCATAATGGATTTTGTAACGGTAAATCTGAAAGGTTCTGATTACAACAACCCCTCCTGAAGAAAACAAGTTTTTTCCCCCCGAATGACACATAAAAGGAGTGAACTTCATGCAATTGTGTGTTTGAAAAGCAAAAGGTGAACTCCTTTAGATAAAGAGAATAAAAACCAATAGTGACATTTTAGTACTTCCAAAGAAAATTGCTGGCTGAAATAGACTTTGTACATTGACTCTGTCAATATACATTGCAATTTCACCAGTTGCTGGACAGATTACTTTAGTATGACTTGCCCCACTCCCAGTCACTCACAGTAGATTGAGGTAGAAGTATTTGGGATATTCTAAAGTGCTAATCTCTTATATTGTTGAATGTCTCATGGTATAGTTAGCACAATAAAACAACAGACTACGATTTTCTCCAAACTTCATTATAACTGGCGATCTTTATAACATAGCTCTACAGGACACACGATTCCCTCATCTTTTCACAGGAGCACATCACAGCTAGCACAACACCATCCAAAATCATGATGAGGCATGAGGGCAGGTGGCTCTGAGCCATCTCAGCAGAAGTGCTGCTTGAGACTCTCTAATAATGAATTCTAATCGGGTGGATTATTTGTTCTGCATATTTGGTTTCCCTGAGACCATGATGGGAGAACTATTGAGCAATTTTTAAAAAGTGGAATTGGCTGCTACAGAGCCTTTTCTGTGTTTCTGACTCATCTTACATGCCAGTGAATTACCCACAAAAAGCACTAATATTTAATAAAGTCAGCTTAAAGTCTTGAATTCAGAGTAAGAATCCATGTTTTCTATTAGATAAGCCTTTATTACTACATGGTGGGGGGACTCAAAGTCAATAATAATTTTAATCCCCCAAATACTTAAATCATCTCTTCTCTCAGTGCCAGGAAGATAATTATTTTTTTCATAAGCTATGCACTCAAAATTTGAATTTTCAGTAGCATTTCCTTTTATTTTGTAGTCATAGCCCTAAGATAGTTTTCATGTTAGGAATGCTGCTTTCTGGTAATGATCTTTCTTAAATTGTTTAACCTCAAAATTGAATGTATGGGACTCTTTTGGTAGAAAACATAGTGCATGTGACTTACAGGGTTATCCTTAGTCAACAGATAATAGAACTTCATATGTCACTTAGGATCTCAATATTAAGTCGTGCTGCCTCTGTTTGAAACTTCTTTAATATTATTGCTCATTTTTATATCATAACTGGGAAAACTGTGGTGCAGAGACATTATATAATATTTTCAAAGATATAAACATATTAAGGAATATGTCCAGGATTGAAATTTGGAGAGACTGGAACCAGAATCATTGTGCTATGATGTTTCATCATTGTGATTGTTTAGTTTTTTGTTTTTGTTAATATTAATGTAGTTGATAATTAAGTCACCTATGGCATAACTGTTTAGATATGTTAAATAGAAAGATATTAGTAAGGTCACTGTGAAAGATACTAGCTGTTAAAATCTGATATCAAAAGGAAAAGATTACCCATGAAAACAGTGTTTATCAAGGATATCCCTATTTGAGTGAGTCTCTCAATTTGAACATACTATAATAAAGTAATAGATTGTGTAATGAAAATAGTTTGAGCCCAAATTAGATTATAAGTGCATTGATTTTCAAATAAATCAAAGAATATTGAAGAAAGTGGTAAAGCAAGGGAAACTGGTGAAGATAATAATTTCATTAGAAATAAGATTAAAATTGTTACACAAAATCAAATTATTTCTTGTCTTTTATTATTCAGCTCATAGTGTCACAATTAAATGTTTTTAGTAGTTTTCTTATACAGAAATATTATTTTCCCAACTTTCAAATGATAAAGAACCTAATTGAGTGGGTGGTGAAAATATGTGCAGAAGATTTGAACTGACACCTCATCAAAAATGATGTATGAATGACAAAGAAACGTAGGAAAAGATGCTCGTTATTATATGTCATTAGCACATAAATTGCACATAAAAAGAAAAAAAAAGACACTACTCCAAACCTATTTGAATGGCTAAAATTCAAAATACTGATACTATCAAATATTGGCAAGGATGTGGAGCAACAGAAACTTTGGTTGGTGGTGGAAATGTCAAAATGTATAGCCACTTTGCAGAATAATTTGGTGGTTTCTTAAAAAACTAAGCATACTCTTACCATATTATCTAGCAGTCATGCTCCTTTACATTTGCCCAAATATTTAAAAACATATGATCACACAAAATCTTTCACAAGAATTTTTACAGAAGACTTGCTTATAACTGACAAAACATGAAAGCAACCAAGAGATCATTCAATAGATAAATGGATAAACCTACACTGAATTGTGGTGCATCCATAAAACTAATTTTTCAGTGCTCTTCCCAAAAAGCTATCCAGCAATGAAAAGATATGGAGGAAACTTAACTTCATACTCCTGAGTAAAATAATTTAATATCAAAAAGTACATATTGTATGATTCTGTGGTATTGTGTTTCAAAATAAGAAATATGAATAAAATAAGACATATGCATATATATAAAATATCTTTGCATCTTTACCTCCATTTATATATATGATAAGATATATCATTTGTTCTAGTGAGTTGACCCTTGGAGGGCTATTAGATGGGGATTGCTAACCAGAAAGACCAAGTTATGATTAGAATTTTGGAACTTTTAGCCACAAACCCGTCCTCCACCAAAAAGAGAAGGGTTGGAGAGTCAGTTGATAACCAACCAATACATGATGAAGCCTCCTTAAAAATCCCTGAGCAACAGGGATCAGAGAGCTTCAGGTTTGCTGAATACATGGAGGGTGCCATGCCACAAGAGAGCATGGAAGCTTCACAACCCTTCCTCCATATCTTGCCCTACAGATCTCTCTGGCTGCTCCTGAGTTGTATTGTTTTATAATAAATGGGTAAATGGGAAATACAAATAACTTGTATAGCTGATTCCTGTGATCCATTCTAGCAAATGAAAAAAAATGATGTTGGGTCATGGGAATCTGTTATTTATAGCTAGTTGGTCAGAAGTATTAGAGGCCCTGACTTGCAATTGGTGTATAAAGTGGATATGAGTATGGTCTTGTGGGACTGAGCCCTTAACCTGTGGGATCTGATACTGACTCCAGGCAGATAGTGGTAGAATTAAGTTGAATTTTATAGGACACCTAGTTAGTA
This sequence comes from Lepilemur ruficaudatus, assembly GCA_963574885.1. Lineage (NCBI taxonomy): Eukaryota > Metazoa > Chordata > Mammalia > Primates > Lepilemuridae > Lepilemur > Lepilemur ruficaudatus. The sequence continues at coordinate 21,422 of CAUYRT010081110.1, forward strand.
TTGGAGAATTTCTTTGTATGGAGGTATCCCCATGGATTCTGGTGTCAGAAGTAAAGTGTTCTATGTTAAATGTGAGAGTAAGTGGGAAAAAAAAAGAAAGAAGGAAGGAAAGAAGGAAAACAGTTCACTTTTTCCTGCTATACAGATTTCAACTATACAACATTCTGGGGAAGGCAAAGCTGTGGAGATAATAAATAATCAGTTATGAAAAACTAGAGCTTTCCCACTAAGATCAGGAACAAGGCAGTGATATTCCTTAACACTGCCTTTCAACATCATACTGAAAGTCCTAGCTAATACAATAAGATAAGAAAAGGAAAGAATATATATATGTATGTATGTATATATATATATATATACATATATATATACTGTTGAGAAAGAAGACATAAAACACTTTTTGTTTGCAGATGGCTTGATTTTTTATGTAGAAAATCCAAAAAAAGTATTTAGAAAATACTTCTGAAACTAATAAGCAATTATAGTAAAATTATAGCATACAAGGTTAATATATAAATATCAACTTTATTCTTCAGAAATGAGTAAAATTTGAAACTAATAACATAGTATAATTTACATTAATTCCCTCAAAATAAATTACTTAGGTGTAAATATAACAAAATATGCACAAGATATGATGACTATAAAAATTTGATGAAAAATCAAAAAACTAAGTAAATGTTGAGATATTCTATTTTCATGGATATGAAGACTCAATATTATCAAGATGTCAGTTCTTCCCAAACTGCTACATAGATTCAGTGCAATCTCAATCAAAATTCTACCAAGTTAGTTGTAGATATCAACAAACTCATTTCAAAGTCTTTATTAGAGAGGCACAGGACCCAGAGTAGGCAATACAATATTGAAGCAGAAGAACAAATTTGGAGGATTGACACTATTTGAATTCAAGACTTATAATACAACTAGAGTAAATAAGATAATGTGGTATTTGTAAAGGATAGACAAATAGATAAATGGAACAGAATAGAAAGCCAAGAAATAGACCCACACAAATATAGTCAATTCATCTTGGACAAAGGAGAAGAGATAGAACAATGGAGCACAGATAGTCTTTTGAAGAAATTGTGCTAAGAAAACTGGACATCCAATATTAAAAAAAGAAGAATTTAAAAACAGATCTTATACTTTTCACAAAAGTTAATTCAAAAAAGGATCACAAGGCTAAATGTAAATTACAAAACTTTACAACTCCTAGAAGATAACATAGGTGAAAATTTGGATGACCTTGTGTTTGATGATTACTTTTTAGATACATCAAAGGCAAGGTCATTGAACTCCAAAGAGGGTAAATATAAATTGATCCACAAACATATCATAGGAAAAATATTGAAAGGTCAAAGACAAGAAGAAAATCTTGAAAACAGAAAAAAGAAAAATAACTCATTTCTCATAAGGGAATCAAATAAGATTAACTGCTAACTTCTCAGCAGAAACATTGGAGGGCACAAGGCAATGGGATAATATATTGAAACTGTTCAAAGAAAAGCCTGTCAGTTAAGAACCCTGTATTCAGCAAAGTTATTATTCTGGTAAACAAATAATAAAAGGACAGATAATTTGTTGCTAGCAGACACACCTTAAAAGGTATACTAAAATACTTCACGCCAAAAGCAAGTGACCACAAACAGTAATTTTAAACCATACAGATATACAAAGAGCATTAATAAAAGGAATTATATGATGATAATAGACACTATTAATGCACAGTTTTCTCATTTTTAAACTGACTTAAAAATAAATTATACAAAATAATAGTCTATAATGTAATATTGAGTTTATAATATATAAAAATTTAAAGTACATGTAATATGTTTGCCATTAGCAGTACAAAGGTGGTGGAAGAGAGCAAAGAAATGACAGCATGTGATAAAGTAAATTTTACATAAAAAATATATTCTTGGTTTTTCAATGTTATATTTTAAATATATTATTTTATACATGTATTATATGTCAATAATACCACAAAAGGACAAAGGGAAACAGGTTAATATATGAATAATATATCACTGGAATTAAACTAGTATAACTTAGAAGGCGATCTTGGCAAGATAAAATGTATATGGTAAATCCTAGAGAGACCGCACATAAAAAAATCTCAAAATATGAGAGTTCAAAATATTGAAGAGATTAAAATGCCACATTACAAATATTTGTATAACAAAAAAGGAAGCAGTTTAAAAATGCAATAAAAGAGAAATAAAGGAAAAAAGACATGATACATGTAAAAATAAAATAAAACAATAGGCATAAACCCAATTATATGAATAATAACATATATGTGAATAGATTAAATAATCTAATCCAATACAGAAATTTTCAGATTAGATAAAATATGAAACAAAGCAAAAAAAATAATCAAACTACATTTGTCAATAGGAGGAAAACATTACATTCAAGATACAGATAAATTGAATGTAAATGAATGAGGGGAAGATATATTATGGAAACAGCAGACCTAAGAAAGTTGAAGTGGCTACACTAATATATAAATAGATTTGAAAATTAAAAAAATTAGAAATAAAGAGGGAAATTTCATAATGACCAAAGGATCAACCCACAAAGAAGATATATCAATTATAGATATGTATACATCTAGCAAGAGGGCAGTAAAATACATATATAGAGATACTTCAAAGAGCTAAAAGTACAACTACCAATTGATCCACCAATTCCATTACTGGACATCTATCAAAAGGAAAAAAAGATATTATATAAAAAAGATATAAAAGGTATCCCAGAACACAAATTTCAATAATTATTTTTTTGGGGGAAATACTACTCTGACCACAATGATCCTCAGATAACCTTGGCTGACACAGCTTCTGTCCTGTCTTCTTGCTTGTAGCCCTCAGAATAACTATAGAATTCACTAGGAATATATCCTAAGATAGGGAGAAACTGCCCCAAATAGTTCTGACTTGTTCCTAGGAACACATCATGAGATAGGGAAGAAGTGCCTGGAACAGCCTGGGCTCTGCTCCTGTCCTCTAGAAACAGACTTCCTTTAATACTTTAGCCGAGCGCATCATGTCTCCCCGAGGGTGTAAAACTTAGGCTGGCTACTTTTCAAGGTCCCTCAGCTGCTGTGCAAGTGGGTCATACACAGACAAAAGTCCATCTACCCTGGGCAACTTTTTTGTGCCTTGAAGAACAAGTTCATCATAAATTCTAGTTTTCTGCTGTTCCTTCCTACCTACTCATTTGTGAATAATAAGTCAACTTCATATAACTTGGTTAGTATGTGAGTGTTCTGTGTCACCAGAATGAGGCGAGTAGTAAAAGTGCAGTCTGAGGTACAGTGGGCTGAAGTGTTCAGACTGCTATTCCTGATGGTCAGCATAGTGATGATTTTGGCTAGCCTGGGTACATGGGAGTCCTCCCTTGGGATTAGTAATCAGTGAATCTATTTCATAAAGGCAATACTCACCAAATTTGATGTACAGCTTCAATGCAATACCTATTAGAATTTCTGCTGACTTCTTTCTAGAAATTGACAAGTTGATTTTAAAATTCATGTAGAATTGCAAGGAATTCAGAAACTCAAAACAATCTTGGAAAAGAGCAAAGAAGAAAAATTCTCATGTTTCAATTTCAAAAGTTACTCAAGCAACAGTAACCAAGACATTGTGTTACTCACACAAGGACAATTATACAGATGAATGGAATAGAATGGAGCATGCAAAAATAAACTTTTACATCTGATTTTCTACAGGTGTACCAAGACAAGACCTTCATGAGAAAAAACAGTTTTTTCAACAGATGGTGTGAAACAACTGAATAGCTGTGTACAAAAGGAAGAAATTGGACCCTTATCTCACATCATACACAAAAATAAACTCAAAATGAATCAAGACCTAAATGTAAGAGCTAGGGTTATAAAATTCTTAGGCAAAATAAAGTGGTAAATCTCAATGACTACGGACTTGACAAATTATTCTTAGATATGACATTAAATGCATGAGGCACAAAATATTAAAAATATAGATGAATTGTACCCCCAAATTAAAAAGCTTTAAGTATCAAAGGACTATAATTAAAGTGTGAAAACAGCCACTAGAATGGGAGGAAATAATTCCAAGTCATATGTAAGAGAAGCAACTAGAAATTAGAATAATAAAAAAGAATCCTTATAACACAATAAAAAGGCAAAGCAATATAAAAGCTGAGCAAAGGACTTGAATAAACATTTTTTTAGAGAGGATACGCAAATGACTTAGAAGCGCATGAAAACATGCTCAACATCTTTAGTTTTCCAAGAAATGTAAATCAAAACCTCAATGAGTATATAGTAGTTATATGAATAAATGTTGCATTAATGATAAATGATTATTATAGATAAGAAGAAGATATAAGAGTCAAAGAAGATATTAATGAAGTTGAAAAAAATGTGTGAGCAATCAGGTTGGAAGAACTGAAGGGAGTTACCAGAGTAGGATTTTGAATTAGAGGTTTTTAAATTTATGACAAATATCAGAGTAATTTTTGCATCCCTATAAGGAAAGCCAAGGTCTTTGAGTAGATTATTGTCAGACAGCAGGATTTCCAATGAAATTAAAGGAGGCAATTTTTTCAAAGAAGTTGATATTAGAAAATATAGTTTTCTCAATATGGAGTGGCAATTCACAAAGTACAGGGAAAGATAATGTTAAAGAAAAGTGCAAAATTAGATAAAGAGAGAAACTTTGCAAAAGATTATGAGGGTAGCAGTTGAATAATAAAAAGGACTATATATATTGACTGTTTCTAAAATACAATTTTTGTGGGTCATCATGAATTTATTGCAGAAAACAGGAGGAGAGGTGATAGTCAAGAAAAAAATGATTCAACTACAATTTGATGATCATGCCTAGGCTATACTTTGAACATACTTTGCCTGAAGGTTGTAGTTTCAAGAAACATGCAAATTGTCATCTCGTGATATAAATGGTCTCTACAGATTCCATTGGTTAACTTTGTAATTATCAAATCTATAAAAGTCCACAGTAGAGGAGAAGCACCAACAAAGAGAAGTAAAGAAGAAATAATATCTTCATGTTGTGAGAATCTTATTGTCTTATGCAGGGTTCTTCAGAGAAATGGAACCAGTAGATTAACTGTAGTAGAATTAACTACAGAATTCTAGGAATCTGTTAGGCTGAGTCCTAGGTCGATTTTCCCATAAACCACATAGGATATGGACAATAGCAAGGCTAAATAAATTGAATGTCTGGAGAGGAATATGGATTGACTGCCCAATCTCATAAACTGTCTTATCATTTTGATTGAGTTACTTAATCATTGTACAGGATATCAATGTAATTAAATATGAAATTTGCTTTAAAATATATTGTTAGGTTATGTAAAACATAATGCTATGTGAAGATACATAATTAAAAAATGCAAAGATTTTAATAATGTCATTAAGCATGTGATTATTTTCTGTAGTTATTAATTTTAAAACTGGCTGCAACATTGTGTTAAGGATACAGTAACAGATGGGGATTTCCCTACAGAGGAATTTTAGCTTCACTATACAACAAGATTTATTTGCCTCATCAAGAAAATATATGGTAGGTCAGAAAATACAATCCTTTGGGGCTTCTTAGTCATTAAAAAAACAGATGAAGTTTTCTGCTGGTAAGAATTCCAAATAATTGTTCTTTCCTAAGTTTTTTAGGGAAGACTGAAGTGTGCGGTTTCAAAGGTAAAAAACAAGAAAATTTCTTAGAACACTGAAGAAGCTTTTATGATATTTCTATGGTGAAAAAAATATGAAATAGAACCAAGTATCACTAGAAGTCATGTCTAGTTACTTCCTTTTTCCTTAAAAAAATGACTACTATTTAAATCTCTAAAAAGAAAATATTATTCTTACAGGCTTAATTTCTAAGAGTGAACTTCTAACAAATCATATCATACATGCTCTAGAATATGAATCTTGTGTGTATTCCAGTTTCATTTATTATAAAGAAATTACATAGAAATCAAAATTGCCCATCTCAATTAAGATCTTACTTTTAAAATAGCATGAGGAATACAATTTTAATTTTTTTTATTTTTAAATTTGCATAGAGGAAATGCCAGACATGCATAATAAGTTAGTTTGATACTAAAGGTCAAATTTACAATTCATATTGTGACAGAATGAGTTTAATTAAAATATCATAAAAAAAATCTCATTTATTGATGATTTTAGTTCATATTCATGGGTTCGACCTTAGGCTAGCCTCAGGCATCTTTCAAGCTGCTTGCATTAACAAACCATGCATACCCAAATCAGTCCAGCATTGCATATGATTAATTTCAGAAATGCTATTCTCTGTGGCATTGGAAGACACAAGTGACCAAACTGCCTAAATGTTGATAAACTTTACCTCCTATCCAATCATGTCTGATCACAAAATTGATGTTTTATTTTAAAGTTTATAGAGTTCGAGTATCTAAAGACAGATGAGTTCATGACTTTAGTTAAAAATATGATGCTGTTATTTTGCCACTTGGTTTTGTGTCTTTAAAAATGATTTAGAGAACTTTATAGCTCCTCCTTAAATCCAAAGATAAATGCTTTTGGTCCTAGATATTAAAGTAAAGACTCTAGATTTCTGCTTGAGTTAGATATATTTAGCATTATTTTTCTTTTCCTGGATCTAATTGCCAACACTGACAAAGTAGATTCCTTCTATCATCACGCTGTAGCTTTGTTTAACCCGCCTCTTTGTTGGGAGGGGAAAACTGCTAGGAGCCCTGTATGCCCTTGCATATTCTTGCAGAGACAGCCAAACATGAAAAGTCCTGTTGACTCTTTATTCAGGCCATTATTTCTGTGTTTACAGCAAGTAATTTTGAGGAATGAGATTGTGCCTATGCCTAGATGAAGATCTGATACATATAGATTTAGGGCCAGGTGTGGTGACTAACACTTGTAATCTTAGCATCATGGGAGGCCAGTACAAGAGGATTGTCTGAGGCCAGGCATTTCAGACCAGCCTAAGCAAGAGTGAGACATTGTCTCTACAAAAAATAGAAAAATTAGCCAAATGTGGTGGTGCACATCTGTAGTCCCAGCTACTCCGGAGGCTGAGGCACAAAGATCACTTGAGCCCAGGAGTTGGAGGTTGCAGTGAGCTATGAAAAGGCCACTGCACTCTAGCCAGGACAACAGAGCAAGACCTTGTCTCAAAAAAAAAAAAAAAGATTGAGATATATGATTGATTAAATTAGATAGATATGCATAGATGATATCCTATTGGTTGTTAGCAGCATGGGTCTCAATTAGGAGACTGTGGCACTATAACACTAATGGAATTCAGGAGTCAGTTTGACAAATAAAGTTTCTGAGATTAAGTGAGAAAATTCACAATATGTATACTTCTGGCAGTCAAGGAAAAACTATTATATCCTCAATCCCCCACCATCAATAGGAAATCCAGCGTTTTACTATGCTTTTTTGAGTATTAGAGACAATACATCAGTATGACGGATGATTTTGTCTACTGGAGCCTCTGGAAAGGAAGATAGCCTCCACTCAGAAGTTCCTCCTAGGGTCTTAGATTGTTGCCTCCCCAGCATAGCAACCTAGCGCAATCCCTTTGAAAATGACTATTCACTTCCTAAATAGCTCTTGTTGAAAACGAATACCTGAACCATGGAAAACTTGTGATTTTCTGGCTTAATTTTCTCATTTTAAATTGGTCACAATAGATTTGATCACTCATAAGAAAAGGACCCAGATAAAATCTTTACTGATAAAATTTTTAAAAAATAGTGTATTCAAGGATACAGCTTATCTGGCCCTAATGTCATATCAATTTTGCATGAAGATGTCAAAGCTTCTTTTTGGAGAAACCTTATCACTCACTCCACCACCTGAAGCAATGATGCTGGCTAAATGAGGTTCTCTACTCATTGAGTGCCTGCGCCAGGTTTTCTGATGGTTGGGCTCAGATAGAAATTGAGGATGTGCACATTGCTGCTCCTGTTGTCCGGTCTCAATAACAGCTTCACAGAACCGCAAATGGGCATGGTTGCTTCAGTCAGTGAGAATAACTCAAGGCCATTTTCATAGCTCTGGCCAATGCTTCTCTTAGGGAAACACTTTATATTTTTTATTGACTTTCTATTAAGGCTGTTTCCAACAACTTGGCTTCTGGAATTCCACTTGAAAAGCAACAGAATAGCAGATTAAAAGCACCCCTCTTTGGGGCCACAGACTGAAAATAAATTGCTGTGGCTAGTTGGATCATTTGAGTCAATTAATACAGATGCCCACATTAAGTTCCTGCTCTTTAATGAGATTAACTAGAACCAGGCTTCTTCTCAAGCCTGCACTGCCCAGAATGACATCCAACATGGCAACATATCTGACATCATAGACCAGACCAAAAGAAAGGACTCTATGTTTCCAAGGTAAAGGCATCAGAATTGTGTATGCCGGATTATTGACTCTTTCCAAAGTTATCCCATTTGTCTTGTGGTAAAGGAGGTGATATTAGACGGGGTACCAGCTCCACTTGCTCCTGATAAATCAGTGAGATTATATCATTGATTCATCTTGGGTCAATCAGTGGTGTCTCATCACTTTTACTTTTTCTTTAAAGGTACATTATTTTTGTTCTTGTCAGATTAGCTGATTTCACCCATGCAATTTGGCCTTCATGATTAATCTTTGCCAGATCATCTACATTCTGACAATGATGCATCTTTACTAATCAAGACCACCCAGCAATGGACTGACAGTCAAAATATTTTATGAAAAATGCTATGCTCCCTCCCAACTACAGGTATTTGGTATTGTAAGCATCGCAAAGAAAGGTTTAACTATCTTGCTCACCTGCTTCTTGCTGATACATATTAGTATGGCAGGTTGGTCCCTTAATGTGGGAGCTCTTTAAAAAGTTTAATCTTTTAGCCACTTCCTGGGTAATAATCACTACTAAATTGGTACATCCAAGTAGTGGAAGATTAGACAAAAATTAAATTTTTGGTTAGTAGAATTGGAGTCATTGATTTTGTGAGGGTGAAGGATACTTGGGGAAGAGACACCTTAGACCTGGATGGTGCAGTGAAGGGGGAACTTACAGTGTTTTTTGTCCTCCTACATATAGTGCTATTGTCCTATTCAAGAGGCGGATTTTGCAGGTGATAATGATCTGCTTCTGGGTTTATCATCTTTATCCATGTGATATAAAAAGAAAAAGTCCATTTCACCATGGCAGATCCTGAATTAGTTTCCATGCCTTGTCCCATCAAGAGTAGCTCCAGACGTGTATGTATATAAATACAAGGTTTGGCACAATCTTGTTTCAGTCTGACAGATACGGACAGGACCAACTTCCGCAAATGTTTACTAGATTCCATCTCCTCTTGCTTTCTCCCCCAGAAATCTTCATTGCTCTTATATATATTTTTCCTTCTAGACTGAATTATTCCCATTACTGCATCAACATAAAAACCTTTCTTATATTTGCCTCCTCTTCCAACCACCCTCTCATTTCTGTCATATGATCCCAATAAAACTGTGAGGAAGTTTTATATCTGGAAGTACAGAAACTCACTCTAACATTAATTTGGAAAAAATATGAGAATGACCAGCAAATTTTTTAATAAACAAAGTAATCTAGATGTACAAACCCTTATTGATACTAAAATTTTCCAATATTTGGAATAGTGTGGCAACAGAGCATAAAAAAATTTTAAAAAGACAAATCAATATAACAAGATAAAGTTTGAAATAGAATCAAATATGTAATTACACATGCACACACAGATACATTTTTAGTGTATAATAAACATGGCAACTTAGTTTAGTGGAAAATTTATAGTTTTCCAAATGCTACTAAAAGTATGATTTGTAGATCATGGCAGGGCTCTGAACTGTTTCCTGTTGGTCTGCAACAAGATAATTAGCATGTGACTAAGATAATTGTTCAGTTCCGTTAACATATTGTTCTCATAGAAAGACTTTCTCAATGAAAGGTAAAAGGCATTGCACTGCATTCTGTGAAACTTCCTTAATTTGTTGCAGACCTATATGAAAGTGTACATGGATTTGCCCCTTTTAATGACAGGGCTCTGGAGAACTTATCTCATTCTGCTTTATGCTAGAATATATTTTTATATATTTCAACAGCTTTATTGAAGTATAATTTACATAGAAAAATTGCATTCATTTAAAACATACAATTTGATGAAATTTTACATATGTTCACATTTGTGAAGCCATTGTCACAACCAAGCTTATGAATAGTTCCATCATCCCCAAAATTTTCCTCATGCCCTTTTGTTATACCCACTTCTGGTTTCTGCATTCTCAGCCAACCACTAATCTGCTTTCGGAATAGTTTGCATTTCTGAGAAATGTATAACAATGGAATTATCCAGTGTACATATCTTTTTTTTGTATGGTTTCTTTCACTCAACATAATTACTTTCAGATATATCAATGCTATTAGGACATGTCTAATAGTTTTTTTCCCTTTTGTTGCTGAATAACACTCTTTTTACAGGTATATTAGAGGTTCTTTATCCACTTATCTGTTAGAGAACATCTAGGTGGTTTCTGGATTTTGGTTATTACAAATGAGGCTGCTAAGAATGCTCATGTATAAGTCTTTCTATGCACATCTAGTATAAATGTAACACGAAACCAGACTCTGAAATAGATCTGTCCATTTCTTTTAAAAGTTAAATGTATGCCTACATATTATTAACTATTTCACTATTAGGTATTTACATCCATGAAAAATAAACACATATATGTATTCACATCACAATTGATCTAGATACAGTAATTCCAGATATTTTATCCCCACAAAAGTACTCACAAATCTTAGAAATGATGTATATACAAGTAAGTATATACATTGCAGCACTGTAATTGGCAGCAGAAGTTTGGAAACCACATATGTTCCTATTGGTAGGGAATAAACTAATTTGGGATACATTCATATAATGAAATGTTATGCATCTAAATTGAAAATTTATGAATATTTTATGGTCTGACATGAGAGGATCTCCAAAATATGTGAAAGATGCAACACAATGTGTTAAAAGGTTTTTTCTTTCAATGCTAAAATTATTTTTTATTACTTTGATAAGCCACATTTACCTAGAGTGCTCACTTTTATGACTCTACTATGTCACTATTTAATGCATAAGTTTCATTATAAAGGAATCATTCTGGCACTTCAATAGCAAAACTATAAGAAAGGAGACAATAAATTTTATTTATGTATATATAATGTTAGATGGATTAATAGTGATATTTCTTTTCATTTATTTATATTACAATACTACAATATTAATACACTACCTTTGCAGTAGAAAATCAATGATGAAAGTTCACTAGCATTTCTATTTGTTTCCTAGTTAAAAGGAACGTTAACCAAGAATCATCAGACCTTAATCATTCTAGAAAGAATCTGAGAAAAATACTTACCATTCTAATGATTTCAAGAAGGAAAGTGTTTTTATAATACAGACTTTAAAAATTTAAGTAAAACTACTCATGGTATTTTTTGAGAATTAATGCATTTTTTAATTTAAAAAACAACTTTATTGAAGTATAATTTACATACCACTCAATTAATCCATTTTAAGTGTACAATTAAACGATTATTAGTAAATTTACCAAGTTGTACAGCACAAATCAGTTTTAGAACACTTCCTTCCCCCTATTGAGACACCTAATTCCCATCCCCAATTACAGGGACCCACTAATCTGCTCGCTGTTTCTATAGACTTGCTTTTTTTGGAAATTTCGTATGAGTGGAATTATATAACACGGGTATTTTGGCTCTAATTTCTGTAGTCAGCATTTTTTGGTCACATTTTGTAACTTGTCTCTCCCTAACATGGGTTAGTGGCATGCCCCTCCCCTCCACAATGCTCACTGCATCCCTCAGATGTGCGTCTACCATCCCAACCCCCAAAACCCCAGTGGACACTACCACCATTTGAGCACCATAGTGTCAATCAGTCAGTACCAATTTGATGGCGAGTACATGTGGAGCCCATTCTTCTGATCTTGTGTCACCTGAATTAATGTATTTTTTAAATTGCAAATGCTATAAATCATACCTGTCACATTTTCTAAATAGTTCATATTTTAAGACAATTTTAGAAAACATTCACCAAATGCAATATACTAACGGTGCAAGATTTTGAAGCATAATGTTAAATTCTGATTTTCCTTTGTATTAGAA
>CAUYRT010081111.1:0-12840 GCA_963574885.1 Lepilemur ruficaudatus
CAATTCACTATTGCTAGGTTGTGGAAACAACCCAAGTGCCCGTCAATTCATGAGTGGATTGTTAAAATTTGGTATATGTTCACAATGGAATATTACTCAATTTTAAGAAATGACAGTGAGCTAGCACTGCTTATTTTATCCTAGATTAAGCTTAAGCCCATTATTCAAAGTGAGGTTACACAAGACCCGAAGAATGGGCCCCACTTGTACTCACCATCAAACTGGTATTGACTGATTAACACTATGGTGCTCAAATGTTGGGAGTGATCACTAGGGATTTGGGGGGTGGTGGGTAAACCCACGTCTGAGCGACATGGTGGGCACAGTGGAGGGGTGGGACATGCATGAAAAGTAGTTGGGGAGCGGAATTAGGGGTCTCAATAGGGGAAAGGTATTCCTGTAAAACTGATTTATGTGATTAAGTGTACATCACGGTAAATTCACTGAAAATCATTTAATTGTATACTTAAAATGGAGTAAAGGCATGATATGTAAAGTATACTTCAATAAAGAATAAAAAAGTCCTTCGCTGGCTTATGCATTCTCAAAATTATTTTTTTAGTAAATGCTAAATAAATATTTTTCAAATAAATAAAGAGTTTGAGAGCAACATATAAGAGATGTTGACATTTATTATCAAATTTGGACCTTAAAAAAACCTTATAAGGAAGGTAAGCCTCAGAGAGATATATGGTTTGTCCAAGGTCACACAAACAGAAAGGAGCAAAACTATGATCTCAGCCACCGTGAGCATGGTGAGCTGATGAAGACTTTTTGCTAGAGTTTATCAATGACATCATTAAAAGACAGTAACTTACATTGATTTATTAATACTCTCTTAAATGGGGGTAGAACGTATTTTTTGAAATATTAAATATACAAATAAGCAAAAAGTAGAAAATATTTTCCATACTCTCAATATTCTCGATAAGTAACCACTGAAAAATTTGATGACTATCTTTCACATATGTTTTATGCATGTAAGTGCATATATGTGTAATATATAAAAATTGGATCATGTTGATATATGCTTTAAAACTGCCCTTTTTCTAGTGTTAACAATAAATCTTGAATATTTTTCCATGTTACCAAGTATTTTTCTACAATGCCATGCTAACGGCATGCCACAGTTTAAGCAGTCAACAGTACTGGTAGTGAATATCTGTGTAGTTTAGTCTTTGCCTCCATTTCTTCTTCAGGATAAATTTCCAGAATCAGAATTCCTGTATTAAAAACTATGTACTTTAAAGGCTTTTACGATATCCACATAATCTTCAGAAATATTATAACACTGTGTACCCTCATTAGTTATGTACCTCGAATATGTTCATTTCCTCAAATATTTCCAACACTATGTTTCCATTTTTAAAGCTCTGCTAATTTAATAAATGTAAAACATTTTTATTATTTTAAAATATGCATTTTAATTACTAGTGGGTTTCAGTTCTTTTATATTGACGTTGGTGATTTGCATTGTTTCTCTTATGTCTTGCTTGTTCCTGTCCTTCATTTTTCTACTAAGGTATTTATTCCTTATTGCTATTTTGCAAGTTGTAGGTTTTTTTAAAATTAAGGCTATTAGTTATTTTTAATACGTTGTAAACATTTTCTCCCATTTTGTTCTTTGTCTTTCAGTTTTGCCGATGTTGATTTTTGACATAATTGAATTTTTTTCTCATTTAACTTTTCTCTTATGGTTTCTGTCTTTGGTGTTATGCTTAGAAATTCCCCTTCCTCAGAATATTGACAAATCATGTGTTAATGTCGAGGATACATTCTGAGAAATGCCTAGGTGATTTCATCATTGTGTGAACATCATAGAGTGGTACTTAATGCAAACCTAGATGGCATAGCCTTTTACCCACCTAGGCTATATGGTAGCCTATTGCTCCTAGGCTACAAACCTGTACAGCATGTTATTGTACTGAATACTGTAGGCAATTATAACACAGTGATAAGTATTTGTGTATTTAAACATAGAAAAGATAACAGTAAACAATCTTATAATCGTATGGGACCACCATTGTATATATGGTTGGTTTGTCATTGAAACATTGTTATGTGGCACATGACTGTAATTGGTCTTCTAGCACTGCAGTTCCCAACCCCTGGGGCCACAGACCAGTATGGATCCGTGGCCTGTTAGGAACTGGGCTGCGCAGCAGGAGGTGAGCAGTGGGCGAGCAAGCGAAGCTTCATCTGTTTTTGCAGCTGCTCCCCATTGCTCGCATCGCTGCGTGAGCTCCGCCTCCTGTCAGGTAAGCAGTGGTATTAGATTCGCATAGGAGCAGGAACCCTACTGTAAACTGTACATGCGAGTGTTCTAGCTTGTGTGCTCCTTACGCCTGATGATCTGAGGTGGAGCTGAGGCAGTAATGCTAGTTCTGGGGAGTGGCTTTATCATTAGAGAGGTTTGTTTAATAATTTCATTATATGTCACAATGTAATAATAATAGAAATCATCATAATAATAGTGTACAATAAATGTAATGCACTTGAATCGTCTTGAAACCACCCCTAGCCCCCATTCCGTGGAAAAATTGTCTTCCATGAAACTGGTCCCTGGTGCCAAAAAGGTTGGGGACCACTGTTCTAGCACTGTTATGCTTTAACTTTATATGTTTAAGTCTTTAATTCTTCTGGGATTTATTGAGCAATTTAGTTTTCCTACTGATTTGAAATAGTACTTTTGCCAACATATTAAAGCAGCATGTATACTTGGGCTTATTTTTGGATGTTCTGTTCTATTCCAGTAGTCTCCTGAAAGAACACAACATTCTTATGGTTTCTTTTTTGGCAAAATTATTTGATGGGAAGTCCTGACCTTTACAGTTATTCCATAGGCCAGAATATATGCTCTCAGAAATTCAGTATAGGTAGAACATGAACTGTTCCTGAGGGAATGAGAAGAGGAGAGGCCACAGAGTTAGAAGTCAGACTTTTTCAGGAACCTATACTATATCCTTCAAGTTGCTAACTTTAGCCTTTGGATTTCAGGCTGAGATTTTTCTGCCCTAGATAATGGGAACCATGGATTTTAAGTGTGGAAATGTCATCACTGGATTTTTTTGTGGGATTTCTCTGGCAACATTGTGGAGCATAGTTTCGAAGAGCAGGGAAAGGATCTAAGTAGCTGTTGTGTGGTAATTCTGGTGAGAATTCGTGGAGAGTTCACACAGAGGCATGGCAGTACCTCTGGTCAGCTTTATGGTGCTTGCACATTGGTGCTAGCAGTGTCCCACAGTGCTGTATCCTGTGTTTCCTTTATTGGCTTCGGATGATCGCGGCTGCTCCAGGAAGAGGTTGCTTTTCAACACAGTTAGGCAGATTACTCTCATTGATCATCGACAGCGATGATTTATGCCCAAACCATTCTAGAGTCCTGTTTTCCCATCTTCTTCCATTTTTGTTTTGAATTAATAGGAACAGCAACAACAACATGTTCACCTTAACAGAATAGGTGAGTGCCATGTATTTGTTGAGGCTTATCTTTAATTAAGAGAGAACAGAGAGTTAGTCATAAGAGTTTTTCTGCTTTCCTTCAGAGAGCTACTGGTAAACTATGTCCATTACCTGTCAGGCTGTGGAACACTTAATATTTAATGGGAGGGAGGGAGAGAGGGAGGAAAGAAACTCAAATCCTTACTTTGCTAGTAAAAATCCTTACTGTTGTTATTTATTTATTTATTTATTTTTGGAGTCAGAGTCTCACTCTTGCCCTGGCTAGAGTGCTGTGGCATCAGCCTAGCTCACAGCAACCTCAAACTCCTGGGCTCAAGCAATTTTTCTGCCTCAGCCTCCCAAGTAGCTAGGACTACAGGCATGTGCCACCATGCCTGGCTAATTTTTTCTGTATATTTTTAGTTGGCCAATTAATTTCTTTCTATTATTAGTAGAGACGGGATCTCGCTCTTGCTCAGGCTTGTTTCGAACTCCTGAACTTGAGCGATCCGCCCGCCTTGGCCTCCCAAAGTGCTAGGATTACAGGTGTGAGCCACCACGGCCGGCCCTGTTGCTATTTTTTTGAATTTTTGTTACAAAGCAATATCAGTCATGCATACAGTGTTGGATTTCTCTGAAGCTGCAGTTGTTGATTTTGACCAGATCCCTGCGTCTCTAATTTCTTTTGTACCCTTATCTTACAGTAGGTCAGATAAGGATTAAGGAGAGATAGGGATTCTCTCTCAGAAATACATGGGACTTACATCAGTTAGGTCATGGGATAGGATGGTAGAGATCTGTCAACTTCTGATGTCTTTTGCAGGAATAGGCAGGTTACTCCAGACTAAAAAAAGTAATTACAGATAGGCATTTTAATGAGCTAAATACTATTACTTAGAAAAGATACAATTTTCATAGAGGTTTGTGAAAAGGCCTAGGACTAAGAAAGCTATAGTTATTTTTTTCTTTGTATGTTATCTGGAATTTTAATGGCTATTTCTATTCTTTATAAGGGCTTGGCCGTGGCTGTTGCCATGTAACATTTATTCTCTGCAGGTTTTCTGTATTCATTTTTCATGTTATTTGATATTCTGCCTCTTTTTTTTGCTATAACTCCTTTTACTCCACATCCATTTTCTTTAAAACTAAACAGCATAATATCAAATGTATAAGACAGGCACATGAACTTCCTTTATTAAAGAGAAAGTACTGGCATTTTGGCTTAAAACTATTTCTAAATAAAATATTTTTAAGAATGTATAATTAAGTGGAAAAATTGAATTTAAGTGAGATATGTATGAAAGCAAGAATAGATTAATCCTTTGTCATCTGTCATGGGTGTTTGTCAATTTGTCTATTTAGTAGGAACACCTAAACTCAGCATCCATATATGGTAAATAAAAAAACAAAAGTAATAGCTGGCAGTGTTTTCTCCAACCCTTCCTGGCCTGGTCTAACCAGTAGTGCAATAGATTTATATGTGAGAACAGTGAGAATGAACATGCTGCCAATGTGTGTCATACTGTGCACAGTTTCAAATTTATTTACAGTTTCTTGTTTAATGACATTTCTTTTAGGGCCTGAATGTTTAAGTGTACACTAACTTTTTGGTACAATCTAAGCTTCATTTTTACATTTTGTTGTTACGTATAAAATGTGGAACAAAAATGTTTTATGTGTAAAGCCTGAAACTTTTTCAGAGGTCAGTTGAGGCAGTAGTACATCCAGGTGTATAAATTGTCATAGGGAATACTTTTACTGTTTCTAAAGTTAAATTGCTGTAACATTTTTTTTCTTTTTTAAATGTTTAATGTTACAGAAGCCAAGGCTGCCCCCAAAGATTGTTTCATTGAAGTGAATTCTAAAGGTGACAGATTTGGCAATTGTGGTCTCTCTGGCGGTGAATACAAGAAGTGTGCCACTGGGTAAGTGGAGGTGAGGTCATAAAGGAATATGAAAGACATAAGACCAGTCATCTCTAATACCTTTTATGACTGCTGACCTTCTCCCCCTTAAACACCTAACTTTTCAAACTTACATTTTGCAACACAAGGCTTCACAGAGATTGTGGTGTTAGGAAAAGAACTGGTAAAATAATCCATCCCTTTAGACATCAACTGTCTAAAACCTAGTGGTTTTTAGAATCTTACTTTGTTTATCCTTGATTTATAATAAGAACCCCAACTAAACACCCTTGTCATTCTCCTTTCAATAAAAGATTATGTTACTAAGTCCCTAGGTAAAGGTAACTACAGAATTAACCCTGAACTTCATTATTTCCTTCTAGCTCTATACAATTTTAAAGTGATGAATTAAAACATTTTTTATTTCTGTATTTGCTTATTTTAAAAAAATAATGTTATAAAATTATAAAGGAGGAAAAATTTATCCATAATCTCAATCCGTATATGTTCACCAAATTCAGTATATTTCTTCCCTGTTTATTTCTGTGCACTACATATGCTCATGCTGACATTTTACATAATGGTAAATATTCTGTAATACTGTACATTGCATCCACCCACTCTATCTCCTACACCACCAAGTTAGGCTGAGCAACTGCAGTAAAATAATGCTTCCTAAGAAGAAATAGCAACAGTGACCTCCACGTCACTAAATCCAACAGATGTTTTTAGATCTTTGTGCTTCTTGACCTTTCAGTAGCGTTCAACTGTGCTGACCATTTTCTCCTTCTTGAAGAAACCTCTTTTTTTGGCTTTTGTGTAGACTGTCCTTTTTCTCCTCCTCCCCCCTCTCTACTCTCTCTTCTCTTTTTTTCTTTTTCTTCTTTTTTTCCCACATGTGATTTCATTTACTTCTGTGGCTTCATTTGCTGCTTCTATGAGATGCTTCAGCCATGCTGGTCTACGTGTGGCTTTCTGCCACAGGGCTCCGCACACACCATCCCTTCTGCTAGGCATGCTGTCTTCTCCCGTCTTAGCCCAGTCAAATCTGTTCATGCTCCAGATCTCGGATGAAGTATGGCTTCTTTAAGGAAGACCTCCACTTTGTTAACAGGATCAGCTGTCCTTCTTGCACGAGGGATAATGCTGTTCTTAATGCCGTGTGCTTTTTTTTCTTAGAAGTGGATATGCTGTTTTTATTATTGCTCAGTTCATAGTATTTTCTAATTTACATTGTGATTTTTCCTTTAAATCATCGGTTATTGAAAGTGTATATTGCTTAATTTCCAAATGCTTGGGAATATTCTGGTTAGCTATTTGTTTTTGATTTCTGGTTAATTTGATTGGAAACATATTCTGTATGATTTCAGCTCTTTGGAACTTATTGAATTGTGTGTTATTGCCCAGCATATGGTCTATTTGGGTGACTTTTCCATGTGCAATTGAAAAAAAAGTGTATTCTGCAGTTGTTAGATGTGTTATTCTATAAAGGGAAGTTGATTGCCTTATTTAAATCTTGCATATCTTTGTGTATATGTCTATATGTGTATTTTATGTTCTTTCAATTTCTGAAAGAGATGTGTTAAAATATGCAGTTATTGTGACTTTGTCTACTTTATGTTTTGAATTTGTTATTAGGTACATGAATGTTTAGGATTGTTATGTCTTCCTGATGAATTCACCCTTTTATTATTACCAAATTTTCTTTATCTTGATGGAATATTCTTTTGTAATATTTGTCACAATTTCACTTGTTCTTGTGGCTATTTGGTTATCACTCTTCCTCAGTAAACTGTAAGGTCAAGTGATACATTTTATCTTTCATGTTTATCAGAATGCCTGGAAGAAACATAGTAAATGCCTATTAATATTTGTTGAATAAATGAGTGAAGGTACAGGTGACATGGGGGAAGAATGAATGGGCAGAGAATTATATCACTGGTTGAATAAATTGAGCTAAAACCTAGAGATAAATGGATTAATGCAGACTTGGAGGGAGCCCGCTTGACATACCATATCCTTGACTTTAACCTTGTCTGGTTTCATGTTTTTATCAATATCTTATTGAAAATACAGAAACTACACTTATCAAACTTAAAAATTACTGGGTGGCTCATTGGAGAAACATTTTTGAATAGTAATATAAGGATAATATAGTCATTAAGATTATACATTTGAAGTTAAACTTCTTGAGTTTGAATCCTGGTTCAGCCACTTAACATCTCTGAGACTTTCATCAAGTTACTTCACTTATATACCTCATTTTTCCCTTTTGCAAAGTGGGGATAATAATGGTACCTATTTCCAAGAGTTGTTTTGAAGACTGAATGAGTTGATGGATGTTAGTACTAAGAAGAGTACCTGGTTCATTGTAGCACTCATTATTATCATCATCACTATGTTTAGTATCATCCTCATCATAGAAAATGTATGAAATCTAGAAAAGTCTAAAGAAAGTAATCATCTGTGGTCCTATCCTCCAGAGATACTTGCTCAAATTTATGTTGTATTTCCTTCTCATATGTATGTACATTCATAAACATAAGCCATGTGTTTTATGTTCTACATGTGCCATTTCACTGAAAGGGTCATTTTTTTCTTTCAGTACATAAGTGTTATCTCTTTAAGCTTTTTTATAAATGAAAAATTTCAAATATATATAGGAGTAGAAAGAATGGTATGATGAATACCAATATATCCTAGATTAAAAAATTGTAATTTTTCTTTTTTTCTTTTTTTCTTTATTGAAGTGTAATTTACATATCATGCCTTTACTCCATTTTAAGTGTACAATTAAATGGTTATTAGTAAATTTACCAACTTGTACAGCTATTCACATAAATCAGTTTTAGAGGATTTCCTTCCCCCTATTGAGACCCCTAATTCCCATCCCCAAATACATTTCAGGCATGTCCCTCCCCTTCACAGTGCTCACCACATCTCTCGGATGTGGATCTACCTCCCACCTCCCAAATCCCTAGTGAACACCACCACCATTTGAGCACCATAGTGTTAATCAGTCAGTACCAATTTGATGGTGAGTACATGTGGGGCCCATTCTTCGGGTCTTGTGTCACCTCACTTCGAATAATGGGCTCAGGCTTAATCCAGGATAATATAAACAGTGCTAGCTCACTAAAACATTGTAATATTTTATCATATCTACTTTGTGGAGACTTTGCTGAACCATTTTTAAGTAAATTATAGACATTATGATATTTTACTCCTAAATTCTTCAGTATTTACCTCCAACAAATAAGGCTACTCATAATACCATATCACATCTAACAGAAATCAATAATTTCCTAATACCATCTATTATCTGGTCAATATTATTAATAATATTTCCTTAATTGTTCTTAAACTGTTATTTATAGCTGGCATTTTTGCACATCAGGACTCACTCAAGGATCACACATTGCATTTAGTTGTTACATCACTTAAGTCACTTTTAATATAAAATACCTCCTTTCACTTTAGTTTTTTCTTTTCAATGACATTGACATGTGGAAGTGGCTGGCCAGTGAGCCCATGTTCTGTATTTGTTTGATAGTTTCCTCTCAGTGTTGCTTAACTTGTGCCTCTATCCACTGAATTTTCTTTAAATCAGAAGTTAAGTCTGAAATCTTCATCGAATTCAGGTTAAACATTTTTGGCAAGAATGCTTTAGAAGTATTGTACTCTATCAAGGAGGCACTTAATGCTGGATTGTCTTATTCTTATTAGTGATACTAAGTGGCAATGTCCAGAATTTGCTGTGTTGTAAAATTGTGTTTTTTCCATTGCAGCTATCAGTAAAATGTGGAGTGATTTTACTAGATGAATATCCAGGTCCCCACCGACATTTCATTTCATGAACGATCTTTGTCTGAAGCAATTATATTGAGGGTTGTAATAGAAATTTCTTTTTATTAATACAACAGGCATCTCTTCTTAGCTTTGTTGGCTGTTTGCGTTGTTATTTTGTGAACTACCTGTTTGCATCTTTGCTAATTTTTTTGTTGAAGTGATTATCTTTTTCTTAATGATCTGTAATAGCTTTTTATATATTGAGTATTTTCCTTTTACTCTATGTCACCAAGACTACATATGAAATAATGCTGCATCATAGCCATGCGAATTTTGGTAGGCTCCAACAGATGTTAACGAGGTCTATTTTATGCTACACTTTGTTTTAGAAGTTTTTATATCTAATTTCACCAACTATATGATAGGCATTCTTTATTTCCTTTTTTCAGATGAAGAAACCGAAACTCAGAAAGTTTAAGCACTTGACTCAGATCAGGTAGCAAATAAAAGGTGACATAAGAATCAATGTGGAGTTGGGACAAAATTATCAATTCTTAAATGCAGGATGGAGGGAAGATGAAGATGTAGCAACACATGCAAAAATTAAGTGGGATTTTAGTGATATATTAATATTTAAGGGCATCAGTAATATGATGTAGTTACCATAAAAGCTACTGTAATCTTGGGCTTAATAGAAATATAGTATCTAGAATAAAAGAGAGCTCCATTTTTTTTTTGCTTGTCAGACTTCCACTGAAATTTCGTGCTCTATTCTGAGCACTACGCTTCAAGAGGCAGTGAGGCAAACTGGAAGATATTTAGCAGGAGCTTCCTTGTTGCATGAAAAATGATTGTAGGATAGTGCCCTGGTGAAGTATTTAGGAGCTACATAATATCCTAAAATAGCTGCCATGTGAAAGAAGGAAAAGATATTATCTGTGGGTCTTATGTGGAAAATCTGGGACAAATGAGAAAAAGTTATAAGGAGATAGGTTTTTTAATTCAGTAAGTAAAAGGATGTTATGATAGCTAGAATGGGAAGTTTCAGGAGGTGATGAGTTATAGGTATTGGGAAAAAATATCTTATGATGACTTGGCAGTGATATCATAGAGGGGATTCAAGTATAGGGTAGGTGCTTGGGTCAGGTGACAGTCAATTAAATAGAAAATTTCAATATAGCATCATACGAGTTGATGTTAGGGGTCCTTAGTGTGTTATGAAAGAATGTAGGAAGGGCAGTGTACTCACACATCCTTGATGATAAGAATTGTAGTCAGGGAAGCCTTCATAGTAGAGTTCTGATATTGAATTAGTAAATTAATGAGTTAATGAATTGATCTTTAAATAACTAAGAGTTAGCCAGGAAAAGGGGGGAGGAGTCCTTTCTTATTTTGCATTACAGAATCTGATTTCCTTACCACCTTACCATAACTCTGTAAGAAGACACAATTGAATTTTGGTATTGCTATATTATTTTCTGTGTGATAGCATTTATAAAATTATATCATATTTATAAACAACTTAATTGCTTAGATCCTTTTGAGCCCTTGGTAGACAGTGAAGAAGGATTACATGTGGAGAAAAGGGGCATCAGCACCGCCTGGTACCCTGGTAATTTGTATCTTGGCATCCACTTATCACGTCTTTTTCCTTTCTTTGCAGTATTTAAAGAGAACTGCTTTGACATCTGTTGCTTTCGTATATTTTCTCTGTTGAGATTCCCTTCAGTTAAATAGCAGTAAACTCTTTCTATATACAACTATATCATTTTTCTTTTGTATAAACACTGGGTGCATTTTATATTTGCATTATTTCTCTATAGGAATGCTTTATGTGGAAAGCTTCAGTGTGAGAATGTACAAGAGATGCCTGTGTTTGGAATTGTGCCTGCTATTATTCAAACACCTAGTCGAGGCACCAAATGTTGGGGTGTGGATTTCCAGCTAGGAACAGATGTTCCAGATCCTGGGATGGTGAATGAAGGCACAAAATGTGATTCTGGAAAGGTAATCAAAATGTTTTCTATTTACAAAGAAAAAAATTTAAAAAATTATTATACAAAGTAAGTGGTTGCTTCTTTCTGAATATAAAGGAAATCCATATTTATTGTAGAAATTAAAAAAAAATACAAAGCCACCAAGAAGAAAACAAAGAACAATTATAATTTTATCAGATTTCTTCACTGGGGTCAGATAACTAATGTTTTCCAGTTTGTAATATACTGTGCATATTTCTCTCCCCTATTGATGTGCTAAAACTTATTAGCAGTTTTCTGTTACTGGGACACTTTAGTGATATCCAGGATTTTGGGGGTGTGTGTGTGTGTGTGTGTGTGTGTGTGTGTATGTGTGTGTGTGTGTGTGTGTGTGTGTACACGTATGTGCGTACGCCTCTTTACTAGAAATGTCATGCTGCTTGTCTTGCACATGCTCCTGGCCACCCTGGCCTCAGCTGGTTTGATCAGATACGAGCCCAGAATTAACCAACCAGTGACATATTATCAGTGATTCCATATGAGAAGATGCTCTGGGCCAAATTCCTTTTTGGGCTTTTTGGGGAGAACATATACTTAAGAAAGGCAATTAAGAGTAAGGGTAGAAACTAAGAATTTTTTGAGAGATGCCATGAAGTAGGAGCTAGGCTAAAAGGGCTGTGGCAAGCTTAAGCCATATACAAGAGATATGAGGGAGCAGAATTGTTGGGTAAGTTGAAGAAACCAACTCAGGGGAGAATAGAAGAGGAGAGAGAGACAGAGAGACAGAGAGAGACACATAGCGATAACAAGAGAACATGATTGACTGATTATGTAGCCCATGAAAAAGACAGATGGCTGGGCCCTCATATTACCTCCATTTCTACCAAGTTTTCAGTTCTAATTCTGTTCCTTGCTTCTTTTTACAAAAAGACCCACATATTTCTATGCCTGTCCTTTCAACTAGTAAACTTGACCATTGTAGCTATTATAAACAATGCCGAGACAAATGGCTTTATAAATAGAAATTTCAGAACATCTCTGATTGTTTTCTGAGGTTAAACTACTACAATACACTACAATGGTGTGCTTACTTTTAAGATTTTAGATATAGTTTTGCCAAATTTGTTCTTGGAAAAGTTTTATTAGTTTACCTTCCAACCAGTTATATGTGTTTTAAGTACTCCATACCATAGTCAGAATTAGCAGTTATTATTTTAAAGCTTTTGGTGATTTCCTTGTTATTTTACCCTGTCTTGTTAGTGAAATTGAATTTTTTTGTTTATATAAATTTATTCCTTCTTTTGTGATTTCCCTGTTGTTCTTTGTTAATTTAAAAATTAGATTGCCTTTCTTATTCATTTTAAAGAACTTTAATTAGCTTATGTCATATATAATATATATAGAGATAATATTTTTGCTCAATTTATTGCTTATCTCTTTTTTTTGGTTTTAGTATTTTTGTCAGGCCTACAATTTTTATTTACTCAAGTCTGTTAATTTCTTTCCTTTATGTTTCCAACTTCGCTTACATACTTTGAAAAACCTTTCTCAGTAGAGTATCAGATCATTATTCTCTTATATTTTCTAATAGATTTTTTTTTTTCTTTTTTATTGGGGGAAAACTACAAAGCATTTACAGTATAATGTTTACAGTCACAATTTATAGTGAGCTGATTTCCCAAAATATATTACCACTCAAGTTGACTTATTTTGTTACATTTAAAAATCTA
>CAUYRT010081113.1:0-54784 GCA_963574885.1 Lepilemur ruficaudatus
CTTATCTTGTTACATTCAAAAACCTACTCTGTCAAAGTATCACGTTCGCCTAACATGGGATAGTTTTGATGGGCCCTAAATCTCAAGCCCCGGCCCTGTCCCCGAAGGCCTCAAGCTGGGGGAGGTGGGATTTCAACAGACAGAAACATCTGGGCGTGGGGGAAGCCAAACACAGCAGGGAGAACAAACATGAGGAGTCGGAAGGCAGAAGTGCTCAAGGATCAGGGGGCGATGTCTCTTGGAGCACAGGGCATTGGCACTTATGGCCAAAAGAGGTTATCTCACAGGGCGGGGGTGTTAGGAGGGGAGGAAGGATTAAGCCCAGCAGAGATAAGGCCAATTCATTCATTGCGTAAATACCTCTTAAGCACCTATAAAATGCCAAGCTTTGTTCTAGGCTAATATGTAAGCAAGCTCAGTGAAAATCTTCAGGGATGAAAGCTTAAGGCTGATGACCTCACTTCTTTTTTTTTTTTTTTTTTTGAGACAGAGCCTCACTTTGTTGCCGGGGCTAGAGTGCCATGGCATTAGCCTAGCTCACAGCAACCTCAAACTCCTGGGCTGAAGTGATCCTTCTGCCTCAGCCTCCCAAGTAGCTGGGACTACAGGCATGCGCCACCATGCCCGGCTAATTTTTTCTATATATATTTAATTGGCCAATTAATTTCTTTCTATTAATTTCTTTCTCGCTCTTGCTCAGGCTGGTTTCGAACTCCTGACCTTGAGCAATCCGCCCGCCTCGGCCTCCCAGAGTGCTAGGATTACAGGCGTGAGCCACCGCACCCGGCCTGAAAATTATCATTTTTTAAAGAAAAAAATTTCTTCTTTTCTTTTACATTTTCCCCCGAGTTGGGCTGATGTACACAAGGTATTTTTTAAAAAACCAACAAGGGCACTACAAGGAACACTATACATTATTACAGCTAGAAAGAAATTTGGCAGCATTTACTAACAGCTTTTAAAAAATAAATAAATAAAATAAAAACCAACAAGGTGTTTTTGGTTACTTCAAATTATAAAAACATATAGTGTGGCCACCTGATGTTAGGAAAGTGAAGACCTCATTGCTCTACCTTCCAGTAGAGGGTTTCTACTGAGGGACAATAGCAAAAAACATTTACTATGGAAGGATTCAAGTCAAAAGTTGAAAAATAACTTGGAGTATCTTAATGCTAACACATTAGAGTTCTGCTTCAGAACTTAAACTGCTCAAAATAATCTTCTATTTGTTTCTGAGACCATATAATATCACATTATATTACTTCATAATTCTTGATCCTCAAATAGATGTTTTGTTGGACCATGAAGAGAATTGCACATTTTAAAGGATGGTCACGTTCTTACCAGGAACCTAACTTTACTGTTTTCCTTGAACAGTTAACCTTAGGATATATTTTCAACATTAAAAATTCTTAGAAAGAAAAGCAAACCAAGCATACCTCACTGCTAACCGTTAACCTAAAACATTTTTTATGTTCTTTGTGTTTCAAATGTTGTACGACATTAGAGCATTTTAAAATGACAAACACACCGTAAATAATGCTTTCGATCTGCAGTCCTCAACCCCCTGGGCCGCCGTGGCCTGGTACTGGTCTGTGGAAAAACTGTCTTCTATGAAACTTATCCCTGGTGACAAAAAGTTTGGGGACTGCTGCTCTAAATGATATAAAAGGTAATGAAAGACCTGGACAGAGAGCATTGTTTTTTCTTTACTCCGGGTTACAAAATTGGTCATAAAAATTGCTGAAATATTTTAGTTGCTTTCTACTGTCATAAAAGTTATGATTTTTCATTCAAAATGAAATATCTCCTCTTTTCATATGACAGAATTTAGTCTTCTTTTTATGGTAGAATATAGTAAGTCATTTAGTTGCAATAGTTTGTTGTTAGAAATCTTGCATGTCATTTAATGAATGTGATCTCCATGTCTTCCAGCTCCATGGAGCATCACAGCTTTCCAAGGTCACATGCAAACCCAGAATAGCTGCGCTATACTAGGTGCACATTGGACACAGGAACCGATCTTCTACATCACATAGGTCTCTCCCCCCTCCAATCTGCACATTAGAAAAGCAGAATTTTGGCCAAATTTTGACGATTGATGGTCATCATTTAAAAGCTAATACTTTTTGATCAATTCTTTGTGTCAGGCACTAATTGGTATTAGAGCTTACCCAAGAATCAGCAGATATTATTTCTCTTTTATAGATGATGAGACTGAGGCTCAGAGAAGTTAAGTAACTTGCTGAAGGTCACACAGCTGGGACCTCCTAAAGCTGGGATTCAGATCTCCCAAGTAGTGCTGGACTTAGTTCTCATAACTGTGGGGCCACATCTCCAATTCAAGATTTCTGGTACGTTCCCCCCGCTTGGCACAGGGGACCTTGACTGTGCCCAGCACTTGGCTCCACTTCTAAGGCAAAGATTCAGCGCTGTTCTTTAATTGGACCTACAGTTACTATTTCCTTGAGAAAAGCTCCAGATCCTATTGTTAGCAATCATATAAAGTATCACGTTTTAAATAGACCTCTCTATATTATCAGGTGGGTAAAACTTTAAAAATAATAGCACTCTGTTTAAAATTGCCAGTAGGCACCATATTGTCACTTTATAACTTCTAAATTTTTTGACAAAGAGTATTTTAATTCTGTTCTCATAACTCTGTCAGATAATTTTTTTTTTTTTTTTTTTGAGACAGAGTCTCACTCTGTTGCCCAGGCTAAAGTGAGTACCGTGGCATCAGCCTAGCTCACAGCAACCTCAAACTCCTGGGCTCAGGTGATCCTCCTGCCTCAGCCTCCAGAGTAGCTGGGACTACAGGCATGCACCACCATGCCTGGCTAATATTTTCTATATATTTTTAGTTGGTCAATTAATTTCTTTCTATTTTTAGTAGAGACGGGGTCTCGCTCTTGCTCAGGCTGGTTTCAAACTCCTGACCTTGAGTGATCCGCCCGCCTCGGCCCCCCAGAGTGCTAGGATTACAGGCATGAGCCACCGCGCCCGGCCAGATAATTTTTAATTAATAAGAGAGTAACATTTTTACCCAGATGGTCTATGGTATTACTTATTAGAAAACAAATGATAAGAAAAACTTCCTCTTTCTTGTGAATGACAAAGTTGCATAAATAAAGGCTAGTTCTGTGTCATCTAATTAGTAGCTAAATGTGACTATTTAGCATGTGAAATGTAGCTATCTGGAATTGAGATGTGTTCTAAATGTAAAATACAAACCAGATTCTGAAGACTTGGGATGCCAAAAATCATGTAAAATACCCAGTTAGCAACTTTTGTATCAATTACATGTTGAAATGATATTTTAGATACATTAAGCTAACTAAAATAAAATTATTCAAGTTAATTTTCCCTTTTTCTTTTATTATTTTAATGTGGCTACTAGAAAAATTTAAATTACATATGGGGCTTCATATATTTCTGTTGGACAGCAGTGAGTTAAGTGACTACTCATGAAAGAAAGTATTAGTGTGAGTGGAAGCAAACAGTTCATAGCAATTTATCCGGGAAAAAGCATTTTTCTCCAGTGATAAGGTGATGACAATTCTACCATTTTCTCAAAGTTTTACCCGGTTCGATTGCCACTGCATTCATAAGAAGCACAGGAAAAGGCATTTCCTCATCCGAAGAAATTCTTGGGCTGATTTTTAACTACTCAGAAGTGTGGACCCAGGATATCAAGAACAAGAAAGTACCAACATTTCCTGTTTTAAAGCAGGTGGCAGGATTCCGAGCAGTGGTCACCAGTGCAGATCGCCCATCTCTGCCATAGAGGCGGTCGTTCACAGCGCAGCAGTGCAAAGCCAAAGGGCACCCACGAGTTCATTACATAATTCCCGGTAGCGTGAGGCCACGTGTGTCTCTGTTCTGGGGGAATGGTCGGAGCTCTGACAGGCAGACCGAGGTGGTCACGGCGATGTTTTGACAAAGTGTGCACTAGAGCTTGTTTGTTTGGAAAAAGACTGACTAGTTCTTCCCCCCTCCTTTCCCTTTTCCCTCTCTCCCTCTCTCCCTCTCTCTCTCTTTTGTCCTTTTAAACACTCTGGCATAATACTGAATGATTTTGTTTTTAAGCTGCCTTAGCCTTGCTTTGTGAAGAAAAAGCCTGAGTATTCTTTCCCTGTAGGACACAAGTTGTTATTTTTGGAGCAGAGGTTCTTAGCCTGATCTCTGTCTAAATCAATTTCAGTCTTGATGAGGTCGTGATCTGTGACAGCTCTGGGTGTCCTCCATGGAGGGAAGCTTCTTTCTTTTGTGAGGAGAGTGAGCAAAGACGTCAAGGGGCCACGCCTGCAACTTGGCTGCTCTTGGTCTCAACATGAAGGTTCCTTGGCATTCAGGGACCACTCATTAGATTGTGCCTTGGAACGGTCCCGACCACATGCTGTGGGGTGGCGTGCTTTCTGTCTTCGGGGTCATGGAAAATTCTTGCCTCATTCAGAGCCCAGACTCCAGGCTGACTCCCTGCATCTCTCTGTTTCAGGCATATGGCTTTTTCTGCTCATTTCACTTCATGGTATGTTTGGGGTTGAGATGACCCCCTTCTCCCTTTTAAACCCGAGGTACTTCAGGTCACAGATGTCTCAGAGCCAAGAAAGACACAACTGGAGGATTTCTGCAGGCCAGTCGGCGAGCATCTGGCATGGCAGAGCCACTCCCAGGCCTCTGGGTGCGTGTCTCAGGCCGCAGAGTTCAGAGCCCTCCCTCTGTAACCTGCTCTTTGTGTCAGGCTACTAGACACAGGGAGGAAACCCCTCCAACTTCTCACAGCCCCTTTTCCTGACCATTATTCCTAGTCGTTTGCATAGCTTGAGCTTGGTAGGACACATATAAAATTAGAAACAGTTTAAAATACTGCTGTCATGGCCGGCCTCCGTGGCAAACGCCAGTAATCCTAGCACTCTGGGAGGCCAAGGCAGGTGGATTGCTCAAGCTCAGGAGTTCGAAATCAGCCTGAACAAGAGCGAGACCCCGTCTCTACTAAAAATAGAAAGAAATTAATTGGCCAACTAAAAATATATAGAAAAAATTAGCCAGGCGTGGTGGCTCATGCCTGTAGTCCCAGCTACCTGGGAGGCTGAGATAGGAGGATCACTTGAGCCCAGGAGTCTGAGGTTGCTATGAGCTAGGCTGACACCACGACACTCTAGCCGGGGCAACAGGGTGAGACTCTGTCTCAAAAAAAATAAAATAAATAAAATAAAATAAAATAAAATACTGCTGTCAGACACAAATAAGATGACAACTTATTATTACGCCCTTTGAACACTGCCTAACTGAATGAATATTCAGGCAACAGGTGTGTGTAGAGAAAGGCCCACAATGACAGGGCTGGGGGAGGTGGACCTGGGCAGGTGTCCCATTCGCCGGTGCGGGTGGGAGCGTGACCTGGCGGGTCCCGGTTCCCGGCCAGCTATACATAGCCAGCCAAAGCTTCTTACAAGAGAAACCTCTTTCCCTGCACCGGTCCCAGCCGCAGACTAGAAGACTCGCTGTAAATCCCCGTTAGTTATTCAACCTCAGACAGAAAACCGGCTCGCTGGCCGCCGGACCTGACAGGCGGCCGCAGCCCTCCGTCCTTCCTTCGCTGTCCCCGGGAGCGCGACTGAGCCATGGTGGACATGGGGGCCCTGGACAACCTGATCGCCAACACAGCCTACCTGCAGGCCCGGAAGGCCTCGGACAGTGACAGCAAGGAGCTGCAGCGGCGGCGCCGGAGCCTGGCACTGCCCGGGCCGCAGTGCTGCGCCGAGCTCCGCCGCGGGCTGTCGCCTCACTTCCATAGCCTGTGCGAGCAGCAGCCCATCGGCCGCCGCCTCTTCCGTGACTTCCTCGCCACAGTGCCCACGTACCGAGAGGCTGTGGCCTTCCTGGAGGAGGTGCAGAGCTGGGAGCTCGCTGAGGAGGGGCCCACCAAGGACAGCGCGCTGCAGGGGCTGGTGGCCGCGTGTGCGCACAGCCCTGTCCCGGAGCACCCGCACCCCTTCGCCAGCCCTGCTCTGGCCACCAAGTGCCAAGCAGCCATCACCAAGGAAGAGCAAGTGGCCGTGGTGGAGCTGGCCAAGGCTGAAGTCATGGCCTTCTTGCAGGAGCAGCCCTTCAGGGATTTCCTGGCCAGCCCCTTCTATGACAAGTTTCTGCAGTGGAAACTCTTTGAGATGCAACCAGTGTCAGACGATTACTTCATCGAGTTCCGAGTGCTGGGGAAAGGTGGTTTTGGGGAGGTAAGTGTCTGAATAACCAGGCTGGAAGGTGAAATATAGAGCATAAAACGGGGTCATATTGCCTTTGTTTTAGTCTCAAGGGAGCTTACTTAGCACTAATTTCAGGGCCACATGTGCAGCATTCCTAGCCCACCTCTCCCCTCCTCCCTTCCTTCTGGTCACCATGTCAAATAAAACAAGTGGCCTAAGAGAGACAAGCAAATGTGGACTTGGCCAAGAATCTTCATGGGGTTTACGTCAGGAACATGCCGACGTGCCCTGGACACTTTGGAGAATGGTAACAACGTGTGATGGAAGATCTCCTTTTCCCCTTAGTTGGGGTAATGGAGGTAATTTGAGAAAAACGGACATCTAAGAAAACACTCATCTTGAAGTAAAGTTGAGAACCTGTTTTGTACCATTGCTTTGCCAAGTTCCTTCTTTAAGTAATAAAAATGTTTTTAAATAAAATTTACATAACATAAAACTAACCATTAACCACTTAAAAATGCATAATTCAGTGGTGTTTTGCACATTTGCAATGTTGTGTAACCATCACCTCTGTCTAGATCCAAGACATTTCTTTACCCTTATACCGATTAACAGGTCCCTCCTTATCCCCCCTCCTCCAGCCCTGGTAACCACAAGTCGGTTTTCTGTCTCCATGGATTTGCCTATTCTGAATGTTTCATGCTGTATGACCTTTTGTGTCTAGCTTCTTTCACTCGGCATAATGTTACGGAGGTTCACTCATATTATAGCATGTATCAGTACTTTATTCCTTTTTATGGCTGCATGATATTCTATTGTATGGCTATACTGCATTTTGTTTATCTACTCATCTGTCATCTGTTGATGGACACGGGCTGTCTCCACCTTTGGGCTGTTATGCATAGTGCTGCTATGAACATTTATGTACAAGTATTTGTTTAAATAATTGTCTTCATTTCTCTTGGGTACATGCCTAGGAGTAGACTTGCTGGGTCATATGGCAATTCTATGTTTAACTTTTTGAGAAACTGCCAAACTCTTTTCCACATTTTACTTCCCACCAGCAATGCAGGAGGGTTCCAATTTCTTCCATATGCTTGCCAACATTTGTTATTTTCACGTATGTTTTTATTATGGCCAACCTAGGGGAGTGAAGTGGTATCTCATTGCAGTCCCAACTCTTTTTGACAACCCTCCTTACTTACAGCTTCTCCTTTCTCAGAAGCCTGCCCTCTTTTCACCTAGGCTGATTTCCACCCCCTCCTCCTTTATCCTCCCCTTTCCCATCCATCTACGGGGCCATCTACTTCTCTCTCTTTCTCTCCTTCAAGGTATGTGCCGTCCAGGTGAAAAACACTGGTAAGATGTATGCCTGTAAGAAACTAGACAAGAAGCGACTGAAGAAAAAAAATGGCGAGAAGATGGCTCTCTTGGAAAAGGAAATCTTGGAGATGGTGAGCAGCCCTTTCATCGTCTCTCTGGCCTACGCCTTTGAGAGCAAGTCCCACCTCTGCCTGGTTATGAGCCTGATGAATGGCGGAGACCTCAAGTTCCACATCTACAGCGTGGGCACGCGGGGCCTGGCCATGAGCCGGGTGGTCTTCTACGCAGCCCAGATGGCCTGCGGAGTGCTGCACCTCCATGCCCTCGGCATTGTCTACCGGGACATGAAGCCTGAGAACGTGCTTCTGGACGACCTCGGCAACTGCAGGCTCTCTGATCTGGGGCTGGCCGTGCAGATCCAGGATGGCAAGCCCGTCACCCAGAAGGTGAGTGGCTCTCTACCTGCCCCAAGTGCAGGGCACAGAGTCAGAAAGGAGAGAAGAGGGCTGTTCCGTTCCAGGGGCAGACAGAGTCTTGGACTTAATTCTCCTGATTTTCCTTTTCCTAAAGCTCTTATGTTGTCATCTTGCCTTAAGTGGAATAGTGTAAGAGAATTAGCCTAAAAGGCTGCTTGGGGACTACTTTGCTCTCTTTTCACAGCAGACAGGGTAGGAGAGCCTTCTTTGTGAGATGGGGGTGGTCTGTGTCTCCATGGTGAGATAGAGAGAGCTAAATCCATAGTCAAGGTCTAAGTTGTTCCACCAATAACCACCTCTGTGGTGCTTTGTTTCTGAGCCACCAGAGCCTTGGTTTCCTTTTCTTGAAAATGAGGGAGGTGGACCCTAAAATTCTATGATCCTAGGATGTAAACTTTAATAGGATAAGAAAAAGAAGGATCCCCTAACACCTAGCACATTAAAAGTAAAATATCTCCTTTCCTGTTGAATGTAGAATGAGGGATGTTTTACATTGGATGAAGGTGAAATTTTAAATGAAAATATATAGAAGAAAACAAAGGCAACTGGTGTTTATTTGGACCCATTTGGCTCAAAGAGACTTGCTGAAAATTCTTTGGTTAAAAAGGGGATTATAATTGAGCAATTATGTTAAAATGAACAATACAAAAATCTTTGGAATTCTAGTATGTCTTTACCCTTGAGTTTCTCTGCACAAAGATGGGAGATTCCCCAGGAAGACAAGGGCCTAGACCATCTTAAATGTTCTCTTAAAACTTTATTTTTGTACAGTTTTCAGCTTTCAAAGAACAAAGAATGAGGCAAAGAAATGAGAAAAATCATGGCAAGTTTGGGAGACCACTGGTGATTTTATGAGGCCATAATGCAAGGGATATGGGC
The DNA here is from genome assembly GCA_963574885.1 of Lepilemur ruficaudatus. Lineage (NCBI taxonomy): Eukaryota > Metazoa > Chordata > Mammalia > Primates > Lepilemuridae > Lepilemur > Lepilemur ruficaudatus. The sequence continues at coordinate 8,888 of CAUYRT010081113.1, forward strand.
AAGCTATGTAGGGCTCAGCTCATGCACAGGTGGAATCCTGGAATGCCTTCTAGTGGGGGCCCAGGAGCTATTGAAGGGGAATGGCATGATTAGATTTGCATCTTCAAAAGACCCATCCAGCAACAATTTGGAAGGTGGATGGGAGGCTGGGAAGTTAGTTAGGGGACAAGTGTAGTGCCCAGGCAAGAGATGGCGGGAGTCTGCACAGGACAGTGGGATTGAGGACATGGGAGCAAACTGGAGCTCCTGGAAAGAGATCAGATGGGATTTTGGGTCCAGCTAGGTATGGGGGTGAGGGAAGGTGAGGAAGGTGAGGGTCTCTAGCTCCAGGGACCGGAGGAGGAACAGAATGGTAGGAAGGCTGGCAAGGGTAACTGTTAGCATATTGTCTGTGAGGCTCCTGTGGAAGAAGCCGGCAGAGATGTTCACTGGGCAGACAGAGGAATTTGCAGTCATCATGCCTTGGGAAGCAGAAGGCATAGCTGAGTCACTTGGGAAAGAGTGGGGGAAGAGGACCAGGGACAGAAATTGAAAAATACCAACATGTGGGGGACATAGAAGAAGAGGGGACCTAAAGAAGTTTAAGAAGTAGGAGGAGAGGCAGGAGTGGTACAATCATGGGAACTGTATCAGTTAGGGATGGGTTTCAGTTGCACATCATAGAAAACCCAGATAACAATGGATTAAACAAGACAGGGATTTATTTTTCTAGTAACAAGGTGTGGAAATAAGCAGTTGTTGGCATTAGTTCAGCAACTGCAGGATGGTGGGATCCGTATCTCTATAATTTTATTCTTTTCCATATGTTGCAAGATGGCTGCTCTAGCCCCAGATGTCAGGACCATGTTCCAGGCAGAGAAAAGAAGGAAGGGTCGGGAGTGAATGGGCATGCATGCAGTAGCTGAGTGTGGTCCCCTTTAAGGAGCTTTCCTTGATGCCCCAACCAACGCCTTCCACTTAGATCTATCAGCTAGGACTGTTATCCGGCCACCCCCTAGCTGCAGAGGAAACTGATAAATGACATGCTTTGGGGGTGAGGAAAAGGAGAGGGTTCTAATTAGTAAGGAAGAAGAAAGTCTGGATATTGAGCAGGTAGCTAGCAGCCTCTGCCACAGGAGCCCAAGGAGAAGAGGATTTTCAGGAGGAGTGGGCAGCAGCGTGAGTGCCGCGAAGAGGTTATGCAGCAGTGGGACGTGGCAATCAGAAAGCACGGCGTCCTCAGTAAGAGCAACTCACAAGGGCTGGCGAGGTCTAAGCTCAGACTGTGGGGATTGGCTTGATCTGGAGCAGAGAGTGAGACTAGGGAAGGAGGGAAGGAGGGAAGCTGGTCCCTAGAGGAGACGCAGGGAGGAGAATGGAGTTTCTCCTCAAGGTGGGGAGGAAGGAGCAAGCTTAGATGCTGAAGCAAGAGCCAGCAGAGAAGGTGCTGATTCTACAGCAAGGAAAGAAGGTGAACCCTGGAGGAGGATCTGAGGATGAACTTAAGCAACACGGTCTCCTAAGTGGGTGGGAATGGAGGGACAGCTGGGAGAGGGGCAGAGTGTTTGCCTCCTTGGGACCTTTCTATGGAAACAGAATGGCGTGAATTCGTGTCTGCTTATGCTCAAAAACACTGAAACGCATTACTTCATGGTTTTGCATTTGTATTGTCCATCATGCAGAGTAGAAATGTCCCTTCTGTGTCTCCCATATACATGCATCATGCAAATTGTTGATATGCCTCCACCTCTTTGGAGGCTTAGGGGATACACACAGCTTTGTCACTTTCCAGTCTCCCTTCCCAGCCTTTCTCTGGCTCTGTTCGTGGGCCAAGAGAATTTTCACAGACAGTTCCTCCAGAGGCTTCTGCGTGCAGCTCTCCAGCTTTTTGGAACCTGCAGGAAACTTTTTGTGCCTCCCTGATATTGTCCAGTGTAACAAATGCTCTTAGTGCAGACGTTGACTGCTTTATAGACCTTTGGTTCTTTTACCTCTGTGTTCCTCTCTGCCCATGAGACCAAACTTCAGGGTTTAGATCACTTGCCCCATCCAAGGAGTTTCACGTCCCCCTTCCCAGGCCTGCCCTTCAGATCCAAAAGCACTTACAGTTTCGACTCCACCTTGTTGAGTTCATGCTCAAGGCAGCACATGGCCTATGGTTTTTAATGCTATAAAAGCCTTTCTACTTAGTAAAACTCAGAAAGAATAAGTGCATGTGATGACATTAGCATATCTGCCTGGTCTAGTCTGATATGGACACCAACCACAAGCCTAGTTGAAATTTTGACAGAGGAAGACTTCAGAAAATGCTACCCCACCTACACAGGGAATGACAGTGACTAATGTTTCTGAGCCAGCCTCCCACACATAGCCACAATATAATTAAATGTGGTCCCAGCCACTGTCTATATTCACTTACAACATAATAAGTACTTTTGCCTGTGCTCTGCTGACATCTATAATACATGCACATAACGAAACTAATTTATATCATCTTTTTAGAGACTCCAGGTAAATATAATAGGAATATTGGGCAGTGGGGCTCATGTTGGGACTTTTCCAATTCAACATTCTATTTGGAGACCAGTTGCCTTCAGATTTTACACAACATGAGTCTTCAGAACTTGCTATTTTGTCGGGGATGGGAATGAAGTTAGAACAGTGGTCCAAAGCTTGTTACATGTTTGGTTACCTGGTCCTGCCTTGAAGCCTCTGACTCAATGTTAATGATGGCTGGCAACCCCTAGGTAGTGACAGGATGGGGGCGGGTCACCAGAAAAACCAAGGCAGGATTAGAGAGTTGGGACTTTCAAACCACCCGTCAACCTCAAGGAGGGGAGAAGGGCTGAAGGTTAAATTGATCAACGGCAGCTAATGATTCAATCAATCATGCCTAAGTAATGAGGCCTCAATAAAAACCCAAAGGAAAGGGTTCAGACACCTTCCAGATAGCCAAGCACGTGGAGGCTTTCTGGAAGGTGAACAAGAACCCATCCACATGCAGGGAGGGTGGTGCACCCCACCCCTCCCTGCACCCAAGTCCAGGCTCCCACCAGCCCGGGTGGCAGCAGTCGCTGGGCAGGGGTGGGGTTAGGGGTGAGGAAGCAGACAGCCAAAAGCCCACCCCTGGGAGGCAAGGGGGTGGCAAGAGGCGGGAGGACTATGAGCTCAGGCTCCAAGGCTCCATGGGCTCATTAGCTTTCACTTAAAAAACACAAATGCAAAGATAAATTATTACAAATGTCAAGATAGTCACTGCATAGCATTTAAACCCAGCATCGAGAGATGCTTCTGAGCACAGGGCCCTGTTTGAGGGCACTGGAAGCTGGTCTGGTCCCAGCAGGGGGGGAATGGGGGCCAAGAACCACAGTATCCACTGCGGCTGGGGAATAGCACTTCAGGCCATGGGAATAGTCAGGGCAAGTGGCTTTCGGGGAAATAAAGAGAAGCCAGGAAAGCACATAGCAAGATGGAACATGGTTCAAATGAAGACAGAGAGGTGACAGGGGCCAGAGGTGGCAGTCCTGGCATTAAGGACTTTGGGTTATTCCCTAAGAGCCCTGAAAGCCTTTGAAAGGATTTAACCAAGGGGATAACGTTTTCAGAATTTTGTTTTGAAAAGATTTCTCCAGCTGAAGTGAGAACAGATTAGAGGAGATTCAGGTGGATTGTGGTCATTTATAATCAAGGTGAGACATGATGGGGCTTGGAACACAGAGCACAGTGGATGAATTTGGGAGAGATTTTAGAATGAATAGGCCTCAGTGATGGTTTCGATATGGGAGTAAGGGAGAAGGGGAGGTGAAGGATGATTTATTAGGTAAGGTAGTGTCACAGGTACAGATTTAGGCCCCAAGTACACAACAGGGAATCAGAAAGACAAACGTTTGCCTTCATGAAGCTCCAGGAGAGGGAAGAGATCAACAAGTAAATTGGCAGTGACAATAGAGTGTGATGATGGTGGCTGGACACCCAGCCCAACATGGGGACCTGGGGTCACAGGGTCAGGAAGGGCTTCCAAGAGGAAATTACAACCAAGTTGAGACTTGAAAGGCAAGTAGAAGCTGGACAGGTGAAGAAGAAGGAGAGCAGGCTAGGCAGACGGGTCAGTGGGCCTCGACTGAGGGTGACTTTGCCAAATCTCTAGGGGATACTTGGCAATGTCTAGAGCCATTTTTAATTGTCATAATAGGGAAGTGCTACTGGCATCTAGTGGGTAGAGGCCAGAGATGTTGCTTAACATCTTACAAAGCCCCCAGCAACAAAGTTACACAGTGTCCATAGTGTCACAGTTGAAAAACCCTGGCATAGACAAGGGCCTCGAAACACAGGGCCCGGGGCTCTGTCATGGAACTGACAGCTCTACAATGCCTAGAGGGTGGGGTCACAAGGTGGGAGGGGTGGTAAATGATGCAAATGGAAAGTCCAGCAGATGCCAGGCCCTAGGGACCTGGAGCAGTTAGACAAGTGCATTTGAACCCAGGGTTCAAATCGCCAAGGTTGCTGGGGAGCCAATGAAGGCTTCTAAACAGGGAAGTGATAAAATCAGCCTTGGAAGGACAATCAGAAAGAGGGTGTTGGGATAAGGGTAAACACAGAGAGTGTGCCAGATGAGGTGGCACATACCTGTAGTCCCAGCTACTGGGGAGGCTGAGACAGGAAGATCACTTGAGCCCAGAAGTTCAAGGCCAGCCTGGGCAACATAGCAAGACCTCATCTCTTAAAAAGTTGGGTTTTTTTTTTTTTTTTAATAGAGGAGTGAAGCAGAGGGTCAAGCACCAGGGTAGACAGGCACATTGTCTAGTGGAGTTGTGGGAGTAAGGAGAGATTGAGCCACGGTGCCTACAGGGTGCAGCAGGAGTGGAATAAAATGACACAGTCCAGGCACCAAAAGGTTGCTGCATCACCTAATTTGTTATAGACACATGTTGGAAATTCAGAACGTCTATTTAGATCACATGCAGTTAATGAAGTACAGTCTTCCAGGTCAATGAGATAGAAGGATCTTGAGCTTTCAAATCCTTGTTCTGCCACTTACTGTGGCTGCTGTGTACAGATGCACAGGCTGACCCCTCATGTGGAGCACCAGACTACAGGACACAGGGCTGACATCTCTGTGGGGAGCTGGCTGGCTCCACACACCAAGCCATTCTGAGTGTCTTCTTCTATATAATTAGCACAGACATGCCACGTAGACTGGCCATAGACCTGCACATGACCCCAGACAAGTCAGGTCTCTTCTCTGAGCCTGGTTAATACCACCTGCTTTAGGATGGATGAGAGGATTAAGAAACACGGTAGATAAATGCCTAGCAGAGGGTCAGCCACTTGGTAGGCACTCAGGAAATGATTGCACTAGAAGCCCAGCATCAGACCCTCAGTCACAATCCCCACTGTTGCGATTGTTTCTGCTTCACCTCAGGTACTATAGCCACTCAGGTGACCTCTGCTGCTGTGCTTTGTTCTCTGCAGGGCACAGGGAACCAGCAGGACCCCAAGGCCACAGCTGAGGGGCAGTGGGCACGGGAGCAGCTTGCCTGGAGGCTGAGCAGGGCAGGCACGCACAGTTGTCTTGCTTCCTCACAGCCACGTAGGGTTTCATTTGTGGTTTATTCTGAGCACCTTAGAGGCATGGTGGAAAGTATGCCTCAGCCTGCTGCTGCATAGATTCACAGAACATGAAACCACCAAAGAACACACTCAAGTGAAAGAACCATAATCATTGATCTCTGACAATGTGCCAGGCTTTTTCTATCTGATGCAGTCTTAAAGGCTTCTGAGTTTTTCTTCTCGTGTTGCTGGCCTGCCTGAGACAACCAGAATGGTGACAATAGTCACTAATATCCATTGTGCTAGCAAGCCTGCCATGTGCCAGGCCGCTTTAATCTTCATCACAGGCCTATGAGGTAAGAACTCTTGAGGCTCAGAGAGGTTGAGTAACGGGCTGGGGGTGACCAGCTAATAGTTAGCAGAGCTGGGATTGAAACCACAGCAAACTGACGTCATGCGGGAGCATTTCACCCCAGACTGTGTATCCCAGGAAAAAGCATTCTAGCATGGATCCTTCTTTTGGAGCCCCCGTGGGGCTCTCTGAAACGGGTGTCCTTGCAGGGGTGTCAGGGCGAGCACGACGCCTGCCGAGGCGCGCAGGAGGTGGCAGCACATCGCAGCGGCGCGAGGCGGGAGCCGCCGGTGCGCACGCGCACTCGCCCTCCCCAGGGCCGCATTCCTCCGAGGTCTGCAAAGGCCACTGCTTAAAGGCGCAGAGGAGCAGCTGGGAACGAGAACAAAGCGGCCAGGCCCCCCTCGGAGGAAGGAAGGAGCGAGCCCCAGGAAACAGCTGATAGCGCTAAGCTCAGCTTGTTTTTTTCCTCTGCTCAACAGTTCTCCTGCCACGGCAAACAAAAGATGTACATTCTGATTCCCTCTTCTGTTTGGATTGTGCTGTCGACTGGATCTGGTTTGTGATGAGCTGGGGGGAAGAGACATCCGCGGGCGGTTTCTTGCTCCGCTTGCCAGTTTGCTGGGCCGCCTCCGGGTTCGCAGAGCTTCGCTTTCTGCTTCCTTCTCCCCGCCCGCCTCTGGCCTGGCCGCACCGGGGGCCCGACAGGGACATCTCTTTTAGTGGTGGAATTTAAGTTTGCCAATTCGTAGGAGCTGGAGGCTTACTCGTGACCTCGACAGCCCTGCACTGCACACGCGCGTACACACACATAAACTCCTTCCTGAACATACAGAACGATTAAGACGTGAACCGTGCCCCCTGGGCCCCACTAAAAGACCCCTCCCTGTTCTTTGCACTGTGCCAATCACAGTCTGCTGGTGTTGGGAGCCACACTGGTACTGCTCAGAGTGCAGAATCAATCCACTCTGGGCCCTGCCACTTAGCTCCCGCGCCCCAGGGCTGAGAGTGACAACTGCAGGGTCCAGCATCCAACAGCAAGAGCCCTGCGGGGCGTATCTGACAGGTGCCGACAGGCTTGGGACCTTAATTCCACCTCAGGGCGTCCACCTTCCCAAAGTCTGGACACCTGTAAGCGACAGGTGGCCCTGATGGGACTAAGCAATCCTCTTGAGATTACTGTACTAGATGAACTTCTTGCTAGTCCGCGGGGGGTGTTGGGGGAGGGGCACAGGCACTGCCAGGCTTCCTAAACCCTGCGCTGGCTGATTCTTGCTGTCCTGCAATGCTGGGTCCACTTTGTTTTGCCTGACCAGGTGTTGACTATGTGGGTCTGCCAAAGAGCACTATAAAACCAAAAGCAAAATAAAACAAACCAAAAAAAAAGGAAAAACCACGTGAAAAAAAAAAAAGCCTGCACTAAGAGGTCTGCTCCACTGACATTTGGGTGATCCCTACAGCCCTGGTGATGGCAGTTCTGGTCACATGGACTGAAAGAGACTCCAGATGCCATCGAGACCGAGGTGCAGTGCCCTGCCTGACGGCAGGAGTTAAACTGAGCGGCGAGAGGTCAGCGTGGCTGGCCCCTGCCACATGCTGCTTGGCGCGGTCTCCTCCCACCCCACTCTGAGGAGGCAGTTCACATGCAGAAGACAAATGGCATAAAGGGCAGGCAATTAATTTTTTCAGCTGGAGGCTGCAATGGAATGTGGGTGCTTAGAGTCTGGCGTGCGCCTCTAATTCCATTCTCCTCAGTGAAATACCTCCGTTCTTCAAGGAGGTGGTGCCCTTCCAAAGTCCATGGCGGACATTTTCTGTCTTTAGGACCAAGAGGTGAATTTAGTCCTGAAAATTATTCGGAAGGAATCTAAGGCTATCCTGCACGCTGTCTCACGTGTTTTCCACTGCACCAGGGGGCTACAGAGCTGTGACGATGGCGGGCCAATTCTTCGCTTATTTTTGGAGAATGGGAGAAAGGTGGTCCCAGAGCATGGCTTAGGGTCTGGTCCCCACCCCCCAGAACCTCTGTTGTGTGGAACAGTCCAGCCGGTCTGATGAACAGAGATACGGGCAAAGAATGGAGAATTCACTGGGATAAGGGGAAGGGAAGCATCTTAAGCAAGAATGGACCAAGAACAAGAACTTAGTATTGGCACATGGGGAGAGGAAAGAAGAGGACTCTAACAGTGAGAGACGAAATTCTGAGGGGAACTTGGGGGCCGGGGGTTGGTAAGGAAAAGCCACTTCTCCTCCTTCCACAGTGGCAATGTAATGTAGTGGCTAAAAGTGCAGACCTGAGTATGAATCTTAGGTGGGTGACCCTGGGCAAGATTTAACCTCTTTGTGGTCCGGTTTTCTAGTCTGCAAAATGGGGGATAAAATAGTCACTGTCTCATAGGTTATTATGAACATTAAATGAGACATTCACATAAAGCACTTAGGAAAATACTTAGCATGTAATAAGCACTCAATAATGTTCTCCATTATGATTTCCAATTTTGCTCCCAGCATGTGTTTCACAATCCTTTGTTCATGACAAGGTATGTTGTCCACTTTCACCCTATACCTTCTACTGAGCAACTTAGGTTTATCCAGTGTCCTCCTTAGTGATTTTAACCCTTAATGTCATTCACTTTTGAAATGTGCTCATTGGAAGGGTCCATACAAGAGCAAGCTTACAATAAATGTTGCTGAGTAGAACTTAATCAATCGCCACTGTCTTAACTTCATGCACATGTTCTTTATGGTCTTTCTTCATGCCTCTCCCAACCCAGAAGAAGAGGTTGAACCAGAGAGAATCAGGACCCAAGAACATGAGGCCCAACTGCGAGTTGTGGGGACTGAAACAGTATGTCCAGGGAGAACCTCAGGTCCTTCGCCGTCTCAGTTCCCTGAATGAGGGCACAGAGGCTGATACCTCCCAGATGGGGTATTAGAGGGTCCCTCACTGGGGAAACTGACCAGACTAACAGAAGAGGTGGACAGATAATCACAGGTGGGGTCCCCTAGTGAAACAACTTGGCAGGCTCACCCTAGGGTGAAGCCCATCAGTTGACAAGCTGGGCTTCCGCCTGACTTCTAGTCAGATTGTGCTGTTTCACTCTTAAATATGAACAAATAGCCAAAGATCATTTGTCATTTGAAAAAAATCTTCAAAATAAAACAGTACCAAAATAAACAGAAGAAAGGAACTTGTAGAAAACAAGAACCATGCAGGGAGTAGAAGAAAACATTTTTTAAAACCCATAATTATATCTTTTGAGATTTAAGAAAAGATATGGCATCTATGAAACAAGAACAAACGCTATAAAACAAGGAACATTCAGAGAACAAGGACATTTGGAAATAAAAAATACATAAATATGTTTGCAGCACAACATGTCCAAATCTCAAAAATATGTTAAAATAAATCAGACACAAAAGAGTACCTACCATACAATTCCATTTATGTGAAATGCAAGAACAGACCAAACTAATCTATGGTAACAGAAATCACAAAGTGGTTGCCTGAGAAGTGGGGAGGGGAATTGATTGGAAAGGGACACAAGGGGACTCTCTGGGTGGATGGAAATGTTTTATATCTTGTTTGAGTGGTATTTATGTGGGTGAATTCAATTATCAAAATTTGTTGAACTGATGTTGAACTGAATATCTAACACCTTAACACATTATAGTATATTAATCACATATTAATAAAACCATATTGGCAAAAATGAAAAGTTCAGTGGAAAAATTAAGCCTCTAGGTCTAGCCATCAATTTACGGGAAACGCAAAGAACAGAAGAACGTGTCAAATGACACCACAGGGAGGCAGTCAGCAAAATCTGACTGTGGGAAATGCCACAGTTTGATCAGTTTTTTTTTTTCAACAACAACTTGCCAAGGTGGAGAAAAAAAGAGAGAGGAGGAACATGTAAAAGAGATTTATGAAACATACCAATTAGTCACTTTGTATGAACCATGTTTGACCCAAATTTTAAAAAACCGATATAAAGGTTTATAGGACAACTGGAGAAGTATAAACATCCAGATATTCAATGATATTAAAGAATTGTTATTTTTTAAATGAGATAATGGTATTGTAGTGCTTTGCTCTGTTTCATTTTGTTTTTAAGCAGCCTTTTAGAGATTCATAGTGGACAGTCAAGGGCAGGGGAATGGTAGGAACATGGATGAGACAAGATTGGCCCTGTATTGGTGACGTTGAAGCTGGGTGTAGGGTACATTGGGTTTATTACTCTAGTCTCTCTTTTTTTGTATATGTTTGACATTTCCCATAATAAAATACTTTTTTAAAGAAATAGACAAGTCAGAGAAAAAATAGAGGAACTCTTCCTCCACCCATCCACCCTCCAAAAAAGAAATGAAAGACAGAGGTAGAAAATAGGAGCCAATAGTAAAAAAAATAAAGGATAAGTTCGGGATTTCCAAAAAATGAGAAGAGACAAAATGGAAGGGAGAAAATGATCAAAGAATTAATATGAGAAATTTTCCCAGTACAGGCAGCCATTAGTTTCTGGATTGAGGGTCCAGCTAGTAGCCAGGACCATGGGTGAAAAAAGCCCCACACCAAAGTACATCATTGAGAAATTCATAACGTTGGTGGACTGGGCCACAGACCTCACACACCTTCCTACACTCCTCTACTGCTTGCCTTTCTCTCTGGGACAGCTCCCTGTCAGCAGCACATCTAGGCTGAGTTGCAGAATTGGATTAAATATCATGTAATGGAGTGTGGAACCTTATTCCCTGGGCAGCTGCTCATGGTCTGGATGACATACCTGACAAAATAGGCAAATTAGCTCCTTGGGTAATCTTTGACCATTGGAAACGGCAGATGGGAGGGACTGGGCAGCTGGATTCCCTTCCCCCACTCTCTCCTGGGCCCCTTCCAGAAAAGCCCCTTGTGCCAGATGAGCCAGAAGCCAGTCTGGCATCACTTCCCCCTTGCTGCACTCCTTTTTTTTTTTTAGAACAACTTTATTGAAGTATAATTTACACGCCATGCAATTAATCCATTTTAAGTGTACAATTAAATGATTATTAGTAAATTTACCAAGTTGTACAGCTATTCACACAAATCAGTTTTAGAACATTTCCTTCCCCCTATTGAGACTCCTAATTTCCATCCCCAACTACATTTCAAGCATGCCCCTCCCTTCCACAGTGCTCACCACATCCCTCAGATATGGGTCTACCCCCCACCCCCAAATCCCTGGTGAACACCACCACCATGTGAGCACCATAGTGTTAATCAGTCAGTACCAATTTGATGGCGAGTACATGTGGAGCCCATTCCTCCAGTCTTGTGTCACTTCGAATAATGGGCTCAAGCTCAATCCAAGATAATATAAGCGGTGCTAGCTCACTGTCGTTTCTTAAAATTGAGTAATATTCCCTTGTAAACATACATAAATTTAACAATCCACTCACTCCTTTTTTCCCTCCACCTTCTATTATAAGCAAAGTCGAAAGAATTTCACAGCGAGCACCTGTGAAATACCCACTACCTAGAGTTTATCACAGACATTTTAAACAGCTTTATTGAGGTATAATTTAAATACCATAACATCCACCCACTTAAAGTGTACTGGGTTTTCATATATTTACAGAGGTGTGAAAACATTACTGCAATCAATTTTAGAACATTTTCTTCATCCCCTAAAGAAACCCCATACCCTTTAGCAGTCACTCCCATTCCCCTACTCTCCCAGCCCTAAGCAACCACTAATCTATTTTCTGTCTCTATGGAATTGCCTACTTTGGTTACTTTATATAAATGGAATCATACAATACATGGTCATTTGTGACTGGCTTCTTCTACTTAGCATAATGTTTTCAAGGTCCATGTCGGAGAATGTATCAGTGCTTCATTCCTTTTTGTGGCAGAACAATATTCCCTTGCATACCATTAATATCTTACAGATTTGCTTTATCGCATGTCTATCCACCTATCCACCCTCTATCCATCCATTGAATCCGTGTTGTATCCTTTATGTATTTCCAAATAAGCTCACTCCCTTTTTCCCAACCTTCAGCATCATCAGCTTGCTCACCTCTCAAATAAAGCTCATATCGCTGCCATATATGCAAAGGAGGCTGGAGATAGTGCCTTTAGTCACCTGACCTCTACAACAGAAAGAGGCAAGGGAAAGGGGAGACTGGGAGTGGATTTTGCTACCTTGGCAGAGTTTCTCAATCTCATTTACATTTCTTCCTCCAGTCCCCTCCTATCATAGTATCCCGAAGATCCTATATTCCAGAAATGCCAAATTTCTTAAAGTTCTCTGAACACCCCACACTTTCTCTCCCATGAATATGCCCAACAAGCACACACCTCAGGCCTCCTTTCTTCACACTCCCATTATGACATTTACTCTACTTTATTGAATTAACCTTCTGACCTCTCTGTCTCTACCAGTCTCCAAATCCTCAAGGGCAGGAGCCAGGCCTTCTATGTCTTGGTATTCCTGGAACTCATTGCAGGGCATGACTCAATAAATGTTTGCTGCATAATGAATGGAAAACATCTAGTCACCATCTTTACTTTACTGTTGTTTATTTAACAAAAGTTTTGTTGAGCATGCACCAAATGAGACTCTGTGATGAGTGTCTGAATTTGGCTACAAAGATAAGTAAGACTATACCCTGGCCTCAGAGACGCCTACAGGATCCTTTTGTCTGGACAAATGCAAAACTGGACAAGATGCCAGGACAACAGACGTAAACCAGGACTGTCCCAGGCACACCGGAACATATGGTCACCCAAATTACACACCAGCTTCTCTGAAAGCAGCAGTGCCATGGTGACTCATGCCCAGCCCGTTAGACCCTAGTCACTTCCAGAATTTCCTTGTACAGGCCAATTATTCTTCCTTTATTAGTACTTAGATCATATATGTTTTTTTCATTGTTGTCATCCATGTAGAAATCATCTACAAAATTTCATATTCCTAAAGCATTACAATATACAGTGCACCTAAAAAACACCTCATGAACAGCTAAACAATTTCCAAACTTTTTTTAAAGAGGTCTTGCTATGTCACCCAGGCTAGAGTGCAGTGGCTGTTCTATGGCACCACAGCCTCACACTCCTGGGCTCAAGTTATCCTCCCGCCTCAACCTCCTGAGTAGCTGGGAAGACAGGCACACACCACCTTGCCTGGCCTTTCCAAACTTTTTTGATGTATTGAAATGCATAGCTGTAATCAGTGTGTGACGCACGTTATATATATAGATGTCTTGGTATTAACAATAAACTCTGGGGTGTTGTCTTTATTGATGGGCTTTTGGGTGTTTCCAGCTTGTGACGATTATGAATAATGGAACTACGAACATCTCAATATAGATTTCTTTTCCTTTCTTCTGAGTCATTTCTTTGAGGTACACACTCCGTACATACCCCAAAGTTAATCTGGTTAAAGCACAGGAACCGTTTGATACCTTTTGTTTTCCATCGTTCCCTGTCATATTGCTCTCCTAAAAGTCTGAATCAATTTACAGAGCACATTTATCTGTTTTCCAATCTGCCAATAATTTAAATTATCATTTTTATCTAATAATAGAAGCTATGGTCATTTTAGGGTGTTCCTTACCTGTATTTTTAACTGCTACAGAGGTTATTCCTCATATTAACCAAAAGCAGCCATATAGTTTTTGTGAAAATATATTCTAATGTAAACATATACTTTATAATTACAAGGTATGTTGTAGGTGTTCAGTAAATATTTGTTGAATAAATAAATGTATTAAAATTACACACAGTCATTAATAGACAAATACTGCATGATTCCACTTATATGAGGTACCCAGAGTAGTCAAATATACAGAGACAGAAAGTAGAATGTTGGGTGTCAAGGGTAGGGGGGGATGAGAAGATGTTGTTTAATGAGTATAGAATTTCAGTTTTGCAAAATGAAGAGATTGGTTGTATAACAGTGTGAATGTACTTAACACTACCGAACTTACACTAACAAATGGTTAAGATGGTAAATTTTGTGTGTGTTTACCATTCACGCCACAAGTATACTACTGTAAGTATATACATACATGCACATATATATTTAACCCCAATGATCACTTGGCATATACAGTCAGTAGAAGTGTGCTTACAATATATAGTCATACATGTTAAATAAAATTTCATGTGTGGAATTTTCTCACTTAAAATGACAATGTTAATTTTTCAATGCACAGCCAGACAGGGAGAGATGTGTAATATTAATATCATTATACAGCAAATAGAGTAAGAAATGTCATAGACTAGATAATATTATATGAACATTCAATATTAGTAATAAAGTGCTCAACCTTAAAAAATTCATATTATCTGTGAATTAAAAAAAAAAAAGAAGCAGAGCTTAGGGGATGTTAGAGATATTCACTTGAACTTTTCATCTTAAGGATGAGGGGAGGAGACCAAGAGGCTAAGTGATTTTCCCATTTCAAGGGTAGCCACATCTCTTCTTTTATAATGACCTCAGCCAAAAATTCTTTGTCTCATTGGTCAGAATGGATCACATGGCCTCCCCAGCGGCACCAGAGGCTGCTGGGAAAGCAGGGAAAGAATAGGATAGGTACATTGTCACCCCAAACAAATTAGAGTTCCCTAAACAAGGAAAGAAAAGGAGAATGGGTATTGGGTAGGCAACCAGCAGTGTCTGCTACACTCACCTTAGTGTCTTTGTTTTGTTTTATCTTGTTTTTTTGTTTGGGATGTTGTAGGCTGGAACCAATGGTTACATGGCTCCTGAAATCCTAATGGAAAAGGTGAGTTATTCCTATCCTGTAGACTGGTTCGCGATGGGATGCAGTATTTATGAAATGGTTGCTGGACGAACACCATTCAAAGATTACAAGGAAAAAGTCAATAAAGAGGACCTAAAGCAAAGAACTCTGAAAGAGGAGGTCAGATTCCAACATGATAACTTCACAGAGGAAGCTAAAGATATTTGCAGACTCTTCCTGGCTAAGAAACCAGAGCAACGCTTGGGAAGCAGGTAAACTACCATATAACAAAGATAGTTGCTAATGTCAAGCATTGTCCACAGTGATTTGGAGAATATTTTAGATTTGTGGCAAAGTCTTGGAATTAAGTATTATTATTTTCCTTTTATTATTTGCATATTATATGACTAAGTATTTCTTTTCTTTTCTTTTCTTTTTTTTGAGACAATGTCTCACTTTGTTGCCCGGGCTAGAGTGCCATGGCATCAGCCTAACTCACAGCAACCTCAAACTCCTGGGCTCAAACGATCCTCCTACCTCAGCCTCCTGAGTAGCTGGGACTATAGGCATGCGCCACCATGCCCGGTTAATATTTTCTATATATTTTTAATTGTCCCACTAATTTCTTTCTATTTTTAGTAGAGACAGGGTCTCGCTCTTGCTCAGGCTGGTCTCAAACTCCTGACCATGAGTGATCCTCCCACCTCGGCCTCCCAGAGTGCTAGGATTATAGGCGTGAGCCACCGCGCCCGGTCCTAAGTATTTCTGATATTTTCAAATACTATGAGCACTTGATATGGAACAACTTCCAGCATATATTTTAAAGTGAAAAAAGGAGGTGCAAAACAGCTTGCATTTAAAGAAAGAGAAAAAGAATACATAATTCAAATAGTTGTATAGAACGTTTAAGGAGAGCATACAAGGAATTTGTAGGATTGGTTACTTTTGATGAAGGGAAATTGGGGGCTGGTGACAGGGATGCAATTAAGGATTTTCCATGTGTACCCCCATTTTTTTTTTTTTTTTTTTTTGAGACAGAGTCTCACTCTGTTGCCTGGGCTAGAGTGCCACAGCGTCAGTCTAGCTCACAGCAACCTCAAACTCCTGGGCTCAAGTGATCCTCCTGCCTCAGCCTCCTGAGTAGCTGGGACTACAGGCATGTGCCACCATGCCCAGCTAATTTTTTCTATATATTTTTATTTTCCCGACTCATTTCTTTCTATTTTTAGTAGAGACGGGGTCTCGCTGTTGCTCAGGCTGGTCTCGAACTCCTGAGCTCAAGTGATCCTCCTGCCTAGGCCTCTCGGAGTGCTAGGATTACAGGTGTGAGCCACTACGCATGGCCTGTGTACACCTATTGTCTTTTGAATTTTGAGCCATGTGAATGCATTAGCTATTCAAAAATGATTAAAATGAAAACTTTAAAGTACTGATATTCATAGGTCTGGAAAATTCTGCCCCTTTCAAATGTCTCCCATAAAATATCATCAATCATTCAACAGATATTTGAGTGCATCTGATGTTGCCAGCTGTTAAGTACAGTTAAAATTTATTTTGAGGAAAACCAAGTTTTATTGTTTATGATGGAATAACAAGATCAAGATATTCTATTGTCAAG
Organism: Lepilemur ruficaudatus; assembly: GCA_963574885.1. Taxonomy (NCBI): domain Eukaryota; kingdom Metazoa; phylum Chordata; class Mammalia; order Primates; family Lepilemuridae; genus Lepilemur; species Lepilemur ruficaudatus. Next base: position 25,114 of record CAUYRT010081113.1, read on the forward strand.
AAAAATATAAATTAAAGCTGACCTGTGAAAAGACCCTTGGCAGTGGGTGACAACGTTATGTAGGGAGAAAATCGAGAGCTTTAGGTTCACAAACATAAATTCATGTCTGAGCTCTGCTATATACTGATCATTTTACCTCAAGCAATTGAATTACTTTCCCTGAGTCTCAATATCCTTGTATATACAATGAGGGGTGGGGGGTGGGGGTTACGGGAGTAACGGTTAATTTTATATGTCAACTTGGCTAGGCAACAGTACCCAAATATTTGGTCAAACATTATTCTAGATACTTCTGTGAGATTTTTAGATGAGGTTACCATTTAAATCAGTAGATTTTGAGTAAAGTAGATTACCCTCTATTACGTTTTCCAATCAGTTGAAAGCCTTAATAGAAAAGGACTGATCTCCCTGGAGGAAATGGGAATCCTGCCAACAGACCACCCTTGGGTTCAAATTGCAACTCTTCCCTGGGTTTCCAGCCTGCTGGGCTACCCTGCAGACTTTGGACTTGCCAAGCGTCAGCAACTATGTGAGCCTGTTTCTTAAAATAAATTCTCTCTCTCTCTCTCCCTGCCTCACCTCTCACACATTGTCAGGGAGGAAATGCTTTCTCTCCCTCTTATGTTCAGATCTTGGGGACATGCAAATTAAAGTGACAAAAGACAGATTATCAAGAGAAAAAATAGATTTGTATTCACCTACCTATGTGAGAATTCACAGAAATATGTGACTAGAATACAGAACACAAACCATCTTAACAGAGGAAGGGGAGGGGGAGAAGGGCACTTAAGGGAAAACAAATGACTTCTTGGGGGCAGGGGAGAGAAAAAGGACACTTAATTTTCGAACTCCTGACCTTGAGCTATCCACCCGCCTCGGCCTCCCAGAGTGCTAGGATTACAGGCATGAGCCACCGTGCCCAGCCCGACACTTAATTTTCGATACAAATTTTTGACCTGATTTTTTTAAAAATAGCCAAACAAAATTCATTTGTTAGTAACTTTCAGATCACTTCAGCTCAAAATAATTTTTCTTTCACAGTGGTGCACCTGGACCTCTTCAACATCATGTTGGTTCTGTTTCTCACTAACAAATACAGTGGGATGTTTTGAGGTTTAGATATATATGTAAAGATAGATAAAATGTGTGCTGGGAATTATTCAGTAAGTGATAGCAACAATTATTGATTTGTTCTAATGGAGATATCAGATAATATTTGGACTAAACTATGAGCTTGAATGTCTTAAATTACTTGGATTGAGTTGTTAAAATCTAAAACGTGTATATTTAATAGAACTATGAAATCTACAACCATAAAGTACTATAATTGATTTTGAACATAACTCTAGGACATAGACAGTCAAATTACTCTAAATCTTCCAAGTAATTGCCATTAGAGGTTTTAGAAGAAGACTATAGAAGAGGCTTAGCTGAAAATGTTCAAGCATGTAGGCAAGCTATTAATTTTTTATCTGATTTTTAAAAAATAGCCAAACAAAATTCATTTGTTAATAACTTTCAAAGCATGACAGATAACCAAACTAACTAGTGAGTATTTTGAAATTAGATAGAACTCTACATCTATATTATGTGGAAGTAAAAGATGGAACTAATTTTCCTGCATAGATTCCAACATGGTATTAGTAAGGTCAGAACAGGCTATATTGTGATAACAAGTATAAACGCCTAAGTCTCAGCAGCTTAAAATTTTTTTAAAAAATTGCTTTTCATTCATACAAAGTCCACTGTGGGCCCAGTGGCACTCTGTGGCATCTCTCTTCCAAGCAAATACTCAGGGATCCAGGCTGTTTCCATTTACACTACACTGAGACTTCTGGCCACAAGTGGTGGTGGCAGAAGAGAGAACACAGAGAACTTGTGGAGCTTTTCACTGCCTCAGCCAGGAAGTGACACACTTCACACGTCACTTCACACACACTTCTATCACTAGAACTGGTCCTCAGGTTTGCCTAAGGGCGAAGGAGCTGGCAGGTGCTGTCTTCTGTGTGCAGAGGAAGGAGAGGCAAACAGGATATGGTGACCACGACAATCACTGCCATTTCCACACTCTTGGACCTCAAGTTCAGGGAGGATCAGCAGGCACACGCGCAGTGGCAGAGTCAGTAGGGACGCAAACGGTCTCTTTAGATGACGCCCCTGAAGGGAACACCACCGACTTGGATGCCGCAATTCACATCTCAATACTCTATAAGCACACCTTGGGTTTATAAAATGAAATATTGACAAACTTCTTCAGGAAAATGCCACCTTAACACACTGGATCATTGCCTGAATCTGCTTCATCAAGCAAAGCCTGTTTAATAAAGCATCTGTTGTTGTGACTATTTTGAATAAGACTGTTTACAACATTAGAGAAAAGGCATATAAAAAAACAGCTGTTAGCCAGGTACGGTGACTCACACCTATAATGCTAGCACTTTGGGAGGCCAAAGTGGGAGGATTGTTGGAAGCCAGGAGTTCGACACCAGCCTGAGCACCATATCAAGACCTTGTCTCCACAAAAAATAGAAAAATGAGCTGGGTGTGGTGGCACATGCCTGTAGTCCCATCTACCCAGGAGACTGAGGTGGGAAGATCCCTTGAGCCCAGGAGTTTGAGGTTGCTGTGAGCTCTGATCACACCACTGCACTCTAGCACTGCTCTGAGTAAGACCTTATCTCAAAAACAAACAAACACACAAAAAGTCCAACTGTTCGGTGAAAGAGAAAAGCTCTCAACATTTTTATTCCAACTCTTTGTATTTTTTAAAAATTTATTCAACTGAGATAGTGTTGGATTAAGGTAGTGGGTATCCTCAAAAGCCAAGGCCTAGACAGCATGTTACCCAGCATTTGACATGAATTAAAAACCATTCTCCCTTCCCAGCCTCAAAACCCCCTCCGGCCCCCTGCCCCCCAAAAAACAAACCATTCTCCTTCTCTAGACACCACTGAAGAGGATTACTGTCTTTGCCATTACGGCTCTGGGAGTTAATTTTGCAGAGAAGCCAAAAGCTTTTCTGAGCATTTTACAGGGCCTCCAGACAGGGTCAAATATAATGTGTTCCAAAATAAATATATATTTTTTTAAAAGATAAAGACCACTTAACTTTTTTATAGATTTGATTCTGATCAGTCAACACAGCAGAGCAAGAGTAAATAACCATGCAAGTCTGTGACTTAATGCTTCTCTGACACACAATTTCATGCCAGTACATGTTGTTCTTGACAGACCAAATCCTAGAGTGTGGTCTTCCTGTATGGCAGGTGGCATCTTGGCTTCATTGGCTATTATAAGAAAATCCATCGTAATCTCTGTGTGGGGTTTGATAAGAGAAGAGCCTCTGTTGATGCTTGGAAATATATTCCTCTCCAGCAAGCAGAAGTCTTCCTTGCAGCTGCCAGTTTGGCTATTACAATAGATGCTGCCTCCGTCAACAGCCTCTCCTATTTGTCTAAAGTGCACTGCACAATGATGGGCCAAAAGAGCCCTGCATAAAGCTGCCAGGAGAAGATTCAAGAGTAAAATAATCCTCATGCTATTTTAATGACAGAACTGTGATGACAGTTGCTAGTGCCAATGATCAAAGTGATAAGCTTTGTGGTAGCCCAGACACAAGAGTGAGGAATAGAGATCAGAAAGCCTGGTCTTCATTGGTAGCATCCGCAACCACAGATATTTCTTGGGAAAAGGTAGAAGATATGGGTCCTGCCCTCCAGGTGCATCTAGTGGGGTTGCTGAAGAACATAAAGGAAACCTCGAAGTGGTCCACGGTTCCCTGGTCTTTCGTGATTAGTTGCAAAAGGGCTGTAGTCAGCCATCTCTGCTGGACAAACCAAGACCACCTGTGCCTGGTGTGCTTGAGATGCTATTTGAGAACTGTCCATCCTGATGACTCCCAAGGTAGCCAAGCTCCTGTGCACTCTCCATGTTAAAGCTGTTGAGAGTGAGTTTTAAGGGCCCCTTTGACACCTGGGTCTGTGTGTTCCTGCCAGCGGCCATGAAAGTGATACAAGCTCCTTCCCTGTGGCACCTAGTCCCGTTCCAGCTCCTTCATTCTCTTTGAGACATACAGGTGGAGGGCTCATTCCTGATCTACCTGGATGGAATTCTAGCTCTATCCTTCTTCTGCAACATTTAAAATCCATCTGACACCTTAGAAAGGTGAATGTTTCTGTGCAAATTATATCTCAATAAACCTGGCTTTTAAAAAATCTATCTTTGAAGCTTCAATTTATCTCAGTAACCCTCCCTCAAGGTTCTTAATCTATGAGATGTAAGCTACACAGAAACGGGGCAGGAGGTTCTGGCAGCTGGCAAGCCTGCATTTTCCTTTCATTCAGTTGATGGGAACTTGGTGGCTTTGGGAAGAAAGGAGACACTTTGTAGCACCTCTTGATGCAGCTCTCCATACACAGTGGGGAACGTCCAAGAAGTTCTAGTCGGACTTTTCCAGATGGGACTAAGCCTAAGTCACGAAACAACAACCTGACGGGTGGCTGGACATCGGACGCCTCCAACTCTTTCTCTTTTCCATGATAAAATTTGATTACAATTTTCCCTTTGAAACAGTCGTCTATTTTCTCTGGCTCCCTGAGATGCCTGGCTTTTTATAAATGCAGAAACAAGTAGAGAAGTTAAAAATATTTCGTCACCACTCACTCTCCAGGCTTCTTCACTACTAACATAAGCTGTCGTTAAGATGACAAAACTGTGTTGATAGTTCAGACACACACTTTGATTAATTGTACTGCTTCTTGTGTGAGATATAATAAACTACACTTTTGATGTGAAATCGGACATTTCATATTTAATGACCTGTGGCCCTCAAAACACTATAATATTCTAGAGCTACACCTTTACATTCCAAATATAGATAATACTCTTTTTAGATAATTTGTATTTACATGATGCTTAATATTCAGACTGATTCAAGTGAAGTTTTTGCTTTTGTTTGAGGATGCTGATGTTTCATTCATTCTCAATGAGAGGAATAGGTACAGAGAAGGGAATGAGAAGGTGAGAAAGGACCTAGAATCTTATTGTTGTCATTTATATTCTTCCCTGAACAGTAAGACACACATTATGCCTCTTTCTGTTCCTACTATTAAGTTTTTTTTTTTTTTAAACCTGGTTCTCTTATTTCTTTTTCTTCTATCTAACTTACCTCAGAACTGCAGTTGAACTTTGAGTAGAACACGTTTTTGTAATAGAATTGGCCTCTAATTATAGCATACAGTTAGTTTACTTGGCCCTCCTAATGAATTCAGGACAAGTGATAAATATGAAAAGTATTTATTTATTTACTATTTACTAGAAGTGTGCTTATTTTAGTAAGAAAAAGCTAGCAACGTGGTATACAAATACGTGCTATTGGAAAGAACATTTTGTCTATGTTTTATATGCATAGTGTAGGTTCAAGTGATTTTTCACATTGGAGTGAACAATTAATAATAATTACATTGGCATGTTTTATGGCAATTAGCCTGTCTTGCTTGTGTTAACAACTATTGAAGTAATCTTCCTTCCTATAAATTATTAGTAATGTGTAGTATAATACATATTTCACTGTTAGATAATTCTTTATTCTGTAAATAGATTTCCATAAAACAAATCCTGGAAACAAATGCATGCAGAAACAAATTTCTAAATTTATTACTTCATTAAATTAAGAATCAGTAGGGCTACCGAAGTAAAGCTAATATCAGGAGATACTATATTGGATTGGCATTTCTAGATTTTTCTGAGCATAAGAATTAATCTTAGAAATATCCTCGGCTGTCTAGTGTGGGTAATTACCAATATAGTCACGTCCTATAAAGTCTTTGATTTAAAAAAAATCTCATTTCTAATTACTAATGAAAAGTTGCAATAAAAATATTGAAACTCAGAGAATACCAAACAGGTCTTATGAAACTGGTGTTATAGCAGTTTAGGAAATGACTCATATTTATTTATAAAAATCTTTCCTCTTACATTGTTGCACTTGAAGTCAAGAGCTAGACATTAAAACCAATACAATTTATCATATTCAATTAAAAACACTGGAGAAACATTCTTTATAGTTTTAATTCATCTATTAAACATTATATATTGGCAAGTATTTATAAATTTAAAGATTGTTCAGCCATGAAATGTATAAATATATAACCAAACTAGTAAACGAGTATAATCATTTGAGATTTATTATAGGTTTATTTGTTCATTTGTTTTTTGCAGTTCATAATATTTATTGGGTAAAACTCCATGTTTTCTGTGATTCAGTTATTCATGTGTATATTTTGCATTACATGAATTTTATATATATGTTACCCTTTGCTGTTCTGTATAAGAAAATGAGCTTATGTATGCCTGAATCTGTTCCTATATCATTAAAAAGGAACCTGAAAGAAAATATAAAATATTTGCATTGCATATTTTAACATATGCTTTTAATATATTCATTTTGCACAATTATGTGCGATGTGTATTTACCTGTAATATGCTTCAGTTTCAGTGTAAATTATCACTTAATTCTAAACTTCAAATGTCGTTAACTTTCTTTGTAACTGCTAGGACAACAATACAGTGAGACCATGAACAAACATCAAAAAGTAAACGTGATGAATTCTATGAATTTGACTTTTTTTTTCAATTTCAGTTCAGTGTTAAGATGTTGATTGGAATGTTCTAAAGTCTACTTGCTGTAAAATGATTAATAATTTTCCTGCATGACAGCCTCCTAAAAACCCTATGGCATGCAGTTTTGAATTTCTCAGATTAAAATGATTAAATCTACATAAGAAGTCCTAATGTTGCCAAGGCACAAAATCATCAAAAGTTACAGATGTTTGGGAGTTTTCTAAGAGTGGGAATAAAGGAAATATCATGATCAAACATGAAAAAAATATGTAGAAAATACCATCGAGTTAGGAAAGTAATTGAAAAACCCTCAAAAATAAATTATAATACAATCAAAGATCCTGAACTATAACACAGCAGTATTTTAAACATGTCGTTGTCCCATAATAGATTTGTGTTTCTAAAGGAATAGAAACACATTTAAGGAAAAATTTCTCCTAATGCAAACATTATTTTTGCAATTACCCATTAACATTTTCTTCATAAAAGTCCATACTGTTTAGGAGAAACAGGACAGAGAGCACGGGATTTGAAAGATAGGGTGTCTGATTTGATTCTAACGTCTACCTGAACAGCCTATTCAAAAGATCACTCTCAAAACTAGAGTGTTATTCTATCTTTTTCTTCAAAGAAGTACTTGAACCAGCTACACTACTTTGATACTTTAAAAAATGATAGCATTAGTTACATAGTTTTTCCCAATATAAATCTGAAAACTGAATGATGTTTATCCAAATACTTATCTATGAGTTGAACTATTATTTTTGTGTTGAAGTTCAACAGTGTCTGTGTATCATAAGCAATACCCCTCTAATTTGCTTGGTAATTTTATAAAAATCAATTCTGCTGAGCACTTTAATATTTTATTATCTAAAGTCAGATACTTAACTCTGATTCTTATTAGCTTTTTAAACATCCAGTTATCATTTCTTACTTTTCATAAAAGGTCCATAGACAGAATAAAAGAGGGCATCTTGGTATAGCTTCCTATGTTTTAATATCTCAAAGTCTCACTGTCCTTCATGGAATAACAAAACTATTCTGAGGTTGGGTCTCTATCATTTTCTGGCAAACCATTCAGATCATTTCATGGGAAAACTGACTTAACTGATATACTGAATACCACCATTTACTGTTATCTGCTGCTGAAAAAATGAACTAGCTTTGTGGTCTGGAGCAAATTGGTATGTCTCCATAACTCAATTTCCTCAACTATAAAATTTAAAATGATGACTAATGTGTAACTCATAGGATTAAACACTACAATATTAGGCACATGGTAAATGTGCTATAGGTGTTTGTTCTCGGTAGCATCATCCCTACCCATCTATGGCTTTCAGTTATTTTAGTGTACTAATGCTCTACCTAAATGAATAGACCTAATAAGAATGTGGCATCTTCTAAAATTTTAGAAACATATTGACATTTTTTATTTCCCTATTTTGGCCTAAATATTACCTCAGATAATATAACAGTAGTATGTTATTGTAGATAACAGTACAATAGTGGGCTTCATTTCTAAATTGAATTACTATTACATATTCAAGTAAGCCCAGCAAGTGAAAGCTTTATTGAAAGTGAAAATACACTCTCAGGGGAGAGAGTGAGGAGGCTGTCCTGAGAGGAAGTGGTCTTAGATCTTTTGTAGTTGTACTAATTGAAGGGAGGAAAATTCAAGGCCAAGGGGCTGGCTTTTACTAAAAATTTAGGTAGTTATTCCTAGAATTGGGTTCCTTACTATTTTTATATTTTATATGGTTGTTTTGTAATTATTATGGTGATTTCATGGGTGGAGGAATTTTAAAACCATAATGTAAATTGTACTGTAATTATCCAAAATTCACCTGAGCTGGCAGAGATAACTGACAAGCCTGTCTGGGCTGGTTCTTATCTGTGGTTATCAGCCCCACTAGTTAACTTCTGCTTAAGAGCTGTTTATTTTAATATCTGCACCTGATCTTCAAGCCCCTGCATCCAGTCTCAGCCCTGTGTCCAAGTCTCCTACTCTAACATGTGGAAGAACAGAAAAAGCACTACTACAGGAATCAGTAAGTGGAATACTAATCCCCAGCTTGCTTTGTCACTTTGACTAATCCAGTTAATTCTTTCTGCATCACCATTTCTTCATCTAAAAAACTGGCCCAAGATGTCTTTACTTATATCACAGGGTTGCTATAAAGATAAAACCAGGTATGTTTGCAAAATTTCTTTGAAAAATAGAAAACACTGTAAAATGGTAACCAGTACTAGTATTAGGAATTGGATGGAAAGCCTTTTGTGTATAAAGAGTATAGAAATTATGTTAGTAAATATTAGTCTTTGAACTTGTAGAATTTCAGAACATCTTTATTTGCAAAATAAATGCCAGGGCAGATTCATCCTTATGATGGTTGAATCTTATGATTCATTATCCATTTTTAAAAACAAAATATCATTTTTCTTTAAAAAACAGCGATTAATCATGAAGTTAATATCTTATATTGATAAGAATGTATCAGCTTCTTTGAGGGCTTAGATCTATTAAGAGTTAATATGACATCTTAGGCTATGGAAGGACATCTTGACTTATAGTGTTTGTTATTGAAAAACAGGGCATAAGATATCTGTATACAAACGTTCTTCTCTCACGGGTCAAGGACTAAGATAAAATAAATACATCACTCAAATGACACAAAACAACTAAAGGAAATAAACCTACTCTGAGAGAGATATTGGTCTTTAAGAAGCATTGTTTATAATACCACACTTGGGGCTTTTTAGTTTACATTTACTTTACCCTAATCTCCTTAGTATACATTCTCAATGTTTTGTTTATTTACTTTTTCTACTACTTTAGTCTACTATATTCAAGGACAGAAGAGCTGACATATGCTTACAGAATTTTGTCTACTCTCTGTTGTTGGCAAAATCCCTTTAGAAGTTTGACAAAAACATGCCTTTCTTTATTGATTTCTTCTTTTCTCTTCCATTTGGAAAATATTGATTTTTGCGTGTGTGCATTTGCAACACAATTCTATTTTGTTTAATTCTCTCTCTATGAGTCAGTGTTGCTGACAACAGAAGCTGAAATATCTAGAACTAGAAGAAATGCCTTTGATTGAGTAGTTGTCCTAGAGCCAGAGATGCCTTTGATTGAGTAGTTGTCCTAGAGCCAGAGATGAGAATACAAAGAAACAAAATGGGACTTCTCAGGAGGCTCCATGAAATTCATACAAGTAATCTTTGTTTTAAAAACTAGAAATCAAAAATAGTCTATTCAGACTAACATGGGATCTTGGAAATGCTTAGAAATTGTCAAAATTTATCAAGTGTTTTACTTGATATTTCACTGGAGTTTTTCATTACTGCCTGAAAAAAACCTTTTTTATCGTCTTAAAAAATCTGGCAAATAAATAGTCAGTGTTGACGTAGGAAGCAAGGTTCTATAACATATAATACTGTCTCCTCTCTAAACATTCTTATTGGGTCAAGGTGGTCACCTGCTGTAAAGACAATCAGCTTTCAGTGGCCCACTGACCTGTAACTAACGGAACAGAACAATAACAACAATAAAGGAGTGAGACTAATCAGTTTTTCCTTGTAGGAATTTGAAATAGGAAATTAACTGTGTCAGATAAAAGTGATATGGAAGAACCAGAGAAGTCATGATCTCCATGTAGAAGAATTGTTCATACAGCAAAGATAAATAAACAGAGAAAGTACATTGCTATGGGAAAGATGCGAGTAGAGGCACATAAATTGGAGTTTCATTATATTCACGAAGAGCAGTAGAATTAAGATTCATTCTTCTGGGTGCTGAAGTTCATGGAATAGCCTTAAATCCAGCACTTTCCTAAAACTCCAAACTTTGCCTTTAGATATCTCCAGATCCCTCCTCTCAAGGAGTTCACTTACTAATGAAATAAATATTTTTATGAGCAGTTTATAGAAGTATCGCTAAACCCAATGGGTATAGAGAAAGGGAAAGAAGAGTGACTAACTCTCTGTCAGGAAGTCTGGAAAGACTTTAGTAGGAATTATCACTATTTCACTGAAGGGATGGAAAGAGGTCAAATTCACTGGATGCTGGAGAGTAGGTAGGTGAAAATTTAATAACAAATTTTCCAAAACTTAAAAATTGTCATTTGGTAAAATGATATCCACTAATTTATTTCTTATATTACAGCTCAGGACAGAAATCAGGGAAAATGCAAATAGGTAAATAGGATGTTTTTGTCAAAGATCAGAGCAAAGTTTAATTATACTGCAACATGGATGTAGTGGGTTGAAAAGTGTCCCCAAGAAAAATATGTCTATGTTCTCACTCCTAGAAACTATTAGTGTGACCTTATTTACAAAAAGAGTCTTTGCATGGTGTACTTAAGGATCTCAAAATGAGATCATCCTGAATTATCTGGCTGGGCTGTAAATCCAATGGCATGTGTCCTTAGACACATAGGAGAAACACAAGGAGATGAGGAAAGATCACTGTGAAGACACAGGCAGAGATTAGAGCTATGCAGCCATAAGCCAAGAAATGCCTGGAGCACTAGAAGGTGAAAGAGGCAAGGAAGAATTCTTCCCCAGAGCCTTCAAAGGAAGTATAGTTATTCTGACACCATGATTTCAGAATACTGGCCTCGAGAACTTGCAGACAAAATTCCTGCTGTTTTAAGCCACAAAGTTTATGGTAATTTGTTGCAGCAACCCTAGGAAATGAATACAATGGATGAAACCAGACAACATGCTAAGTGAAGGAAGCCAGTCACAAAAGACCACACATTGAATTTATATGAAATATCCAGAATAGACAAATCTATCAAGACAGGGAGTAGAGTAGTAGTTGCCTAAGACTGAGGGGTTGGAAGGAAGTGAAGAGTGATTACTAACTGATATGAGGTTCTTTTTGGGGGTAATGAAAATGGCCTAAAATTGATTGTGGTAATAGTTGTATAATTCTGTGAATATACTAAAAATACTGAATCATACAATTTAAATGTTTGACTTATATTTAAATTACATTTCAATAAAACTGTTTTAAAAAGTTTAACAAAGAAATAAACTTAATAAATGAGGTGAGGGGTATTTACTGATATTTACATAGAACATTCAGTTTAAAAATATAACATATTACTTAATTTTATACATAATTTTGACAAACATCTGCAATTGTCAATTTATTTAAAATTGTTGAAAACTGTCCTCTTGTTTGATATTGATGATGTTATTATTAATATTTCTTTCTAATTTTAGCTTCAATGCTTTTTACAGTCTGGACTTAAGATATTTTCACATTGTGTTTATCTGTTAAAAACAAGGTTTTAAAATTTTTGTTTTGTAAATTATTAATGTCATTGGTTTGAAGCCTTTAACAAGCTTTTCTCTGAATTCAGTTGTTCTGATAAACCACCTGCAAGTGACATATGGATATAATGGGAACATGTGTTTACTGGATAGTCCATTGACCTCTATCTTTCATGCTTTTTCAACTCAGCCTTGACATTTCTCAAATTTCTTTTGTAGTTTTTAATTCTTAGAGGTAACAGCGATTGTATTATTTTTTAAAAATATATTTTGTGGATGTTTTAGGGTAGTAAATTAATATATTTAAGTATGTATTTCTTGAATAGCATTAGTAATTGCATTATAGAAATATCAAATTGCCCTAGAAAAGTATTGTTAATATTTTATCTGTATTACTCCAAGTCATATGTGTGTGTGGTGTGTGTTTATGTGTGTGTGTATGGATAAATAGCCCTTTAAAATAGTGGATTGCTATTTTTTTTAAATGTACTCTTGAACAATGCTAAGAGAGTAGATTTTAAGTGTCTTTACCACAAAAAGTAATAAGAGGTAATGAATATGTTAAATAGCTTGATTCAGCCATTCCACAATGTATACATTATAAAAACATCATGTTATATACCATAAATATATATAATCTTTTACTTGTCAATTTAAGAAATAAAAGTAAAAAATAAAAAATGAATTATATAATTAATGTTTAAATTATGATATTTTTTTTGCTTAAAAGTATCTTATATACCTTTCCATATCAGTAAATGTGGCTCTATGTCATTCTTTTTTAGGGACTATTTAAAAAAATATAGTCTATCTGGGTATATATACAAGTACAAGTACATTGCATGTATGTAACACAGAATGTTAGATCCTTCCTATGTCATTCATATTATAATACTTAAATAAGTGTGACACACCTAGTAGTAACTAGATAAACCTATTTTATAATTTTTAAAACCGCTCATCACTTAGAAGATAAAATGGTAAAGAAAGCAAAAGAGAAGAGGTTGGTAAAGATATTCATTTAGAGAGAAGTGCTGCTCTGCTGAGTCTCACTGCATTTTCTTCCTGTGGGCATAGCAGTTCTTATCTTGGAGGCAATTTTGTTCCCCATGGAACATTTGGCAATGTTTGGAGATATTTTTGGTTGTTACAACTGACGGTGTGCTCCTGGAATCTAGTAAGTAGAGACCAGAGGTGCCGCTCACTATCCTATTATACAATACACAGCACAGGCCCTGACAGCAAAGAATTAGCCAGCCAAAATGTCAATGATGCTGAGACTAAGAAGCCCCAATTTCACTTGGAATCATTAGAAAGCTTTGAAATATAGTCCATGCAATTAGGGAACACAGAAGATTGGATTGGTACCAGATCCACATAAGAGAGCTAAAATAGACAGTGAACAGTGGACAGGGAAGGTTAACTATCTGTAGTAATGATATTACTACATGGGGCTCTGAAAGTTTGTGGAATCAAGAGATGCATGATTGTCTTCACTGGGCACCAGATATGATCTATAGAAAAGAGGCCTGGAGGGGCCATTTTGGGTCTCCAGTTGGAGTATCAAATGGGCAAGGAGCTCTTAGACAAGAAAGTTAGAGGTTGGAGATGTGTTATCAGGTGCCCAGGGTGTAACAAATTAGCTTCAGGGCACCATCTCTAATAATGATGCCTTTGTTTGGTCAAGGAAACATCCAAGTATCTGTGAAAACTCCCTGGGACAGAGTCAGCCTGCTAGCAGCTGACAGAGAGAGGGAATTGGGAGGAGAAAACATCCCCTACCTCCACCTTTCCCACTACAGAATTCCATTCTAAATCAAGCTCCAGCTGGTGCTGTACATTCTAATTATTAGACTGACACTGTACACAATATTTCAGTAAGGCTTGGCATTTACCATGCACCATAATATATGTAACCAATTCCCTATTTATTCACTATTGATGGATATTTGAGTAACTTCCAGTTTCTTGTTATAAAATATGGTAGAGAGAACATCAATAGATTTCTTTTTTTCCTTTCTTCCTTCCCTCCTTTCTCTCTCTCTCTCTCTCTCTCTCTCTCTCTCTCTCGCTCAGGGAAATTAAAGATGAACATGATTCAGATAAAATGGAAAGGCATTAAAAGTATACTGTCTTATGTAAGAATTAATATTTTTTAACAGTCTCATTTCACATCAGAAATCATGGAAGTAAACCTTTCTCCTATTTTGTTTGATTCCTAGCCATGGGATCTGGTTACAGAAGGGGCAGCCACCTTTATATTCATATTTTACTTACTCATTTGCTAACAATAGGAGTAACAAATAATTAGACTAGAACATGTTTAAAAATATTTTGTACTGGGTTCCATAGAACTAACATTACATTCATGTTTCTAATTCTGAAAAGAATCCATGAAGGGTCATATTATTATCCCTATTTTACAGAGGAAATAATTAAGGGCCAGAGGAATTAATGGACTTACTAGCCCACAGCCTCACTGCTAGTACATTATGGTGTCGAGATTTCAAGCCAGATAAATCTTACTCCTTATTGACTCCTACGTTTAGTTATTCTATATCCTTTCATGGATTCTGAAATGAACTCATTTGAACACAAGCTCAATTTCCTAATAATAGATATATTGATATTTACAAAGTGGTTTCTTATATAATCCTCATGTCAACCCTATGAAATAAATAAAAGTTATTATCCTTACCTTACAGATAGAAAATTGAGGCAGTAGAAATTAAATAATTTATTCAAGGTTACAAAGCCAATAAATAATTTAAAAATGCATTTGAATCTAGGCAGTTTGGCTCAATGCTTTTAGCATTGTACTCTACTATCTCTTTAGAGAGGAAAGTTTAAAATTTAGGTATAGTGACTATTTAGTACAACCGTTCATTGCCTTTCTTATGTATCTAAAGATATTTTCTTAAGCAATATTTTAAGAAGAGTCTATCTACTCCAGTTAAATCTATTTACTTTGCTTATGACATCATAAGCAAAAGCTTATAATTATAATGATAAACTCAAATATGATTGAACTCACAGATGGCTCAAACAGGTGAAGATGAGCTCAGGTAAGAAGGAAGAACGAAGCTGATTATATCCTAAGGAACAATAATTTATTTTTTCAGCAGACTCAGTCAGTGATGGAATTTTTTTTAAAACAGAAAAGTAATTAGAAAGAACAGCTGGATGAACAGAATCATTTTCAGCCAGGTGGTCAACAAAATTAAAATCTTAAAATGTAAATGAATAATGAAAAATAAAAACATTGAGGGAAGATTGTACAAGGGACATTTTAAAAAGAGACTAATGGAGTCTTTATTACAAAATATCAATTTAATTTCAGAGAAAATTTAATAATTAATCTGGCAAATATATCAATTAGAAGATGTTCTGGGGAGGTGGAAGCCCAAACATATGTCTGATTCTCTGTACTATTTTAATCCAATTTTCTCTTCTGGGTGCAACATAAGCAGGCAGTTTGGAAGACAAGGTCTAGAGAGCTTTTGTTAATTTTAACAATCTGTCCCAGGCAACAAGGATAGACCATGTATCATACTTTCCCCAACTTAGCCTGACCATAATTAGGAGACCAGCTCCAGTGAAAGACAACCTTCTCCATGGAGAGCTTGCCTTTCAAGACCCATGTACATGGAAAAGGAGAGGTAGAATGCATTGAATCTCTCTTGTTTTGGAAGAGGCTTGATAAATGTACACAGGTGAACTGAATATTTTCCTATCTTTAAGATCCAATAACAGTAATTGCTGCCACAAAGAACCCTGGATGCACAGAGGCTTCCATTGTTTCATTAGCAAAGAGACATATTGGCATTGTATATAAAGAAATTTAAGAACTAAAACCACTGAATCTACCACAACTGGTAGAATTGCTGCTTGAAGGATTTTAAAAGCCTTACTGTTAAAGTGTTATTATATTCGTTGTGACATAGAGACACAGGCTAGCAAAGGAATTCAAATAACAGAAGAATGGAAAAACAAGTACCACATGTACTCACCATCAAATTGATATTAATTGATCAACACATATGTGCACACATGGTAGTAACATTCATCAGGTGTAGGGCACATGGGAGTGGGTAGGAGGGGATGGATATATTCGCACCTAATCGGTGCAGTGTCCACTGTCTGGGGGATGGGCATGCTTGTAGCTCTGACTCGGGTAAGGCAAAGGCAATATATGTAATTTAAATTTTTGTAGCCCCATAATATTCTTAAATTTAAAAAAAGTGGAAAAAATGCCCTTAGGAGAATTCAGAAATCAGAAATTAAAAATAGGCACAAAATCTAGAACAGCACCCTTCTACAGAACTCAGGCTAGCAGAGAAGATGGATCTCAACTCACAACAAAACATATGAGAAAAAGAAAAAATGAGGCATCAACACTAATCATGTTTTTTAAATTAAAATCCATGATTTCAGTGTTTAATAGTCTGAGTCTTCTTGTCAAACAATTTGATGGGCTAAATGTCCAGAAAAATATTCCTAAAAGAGAACAACTAAAAGTGTTGCATTAAATAAACACTTTTAAAAATATTAAAGTTCCTGCAGTCTTGACAGTAGTTCAGAAAACCTTCAGAAACCAAAAATATTTCTTTTATAAAAAGCACAAAATCATCACCACAAAGATGCTTTTCGCCTTACAGATCCAATAAAACTAGATAAAAATATTTAAAAATTGTTTAATTATATTAAAAAGAGAGTATTGAAATTCTGTTTTAAAAAAAGACCTTATAAAAATCTTGAAACAAAATGCAACGCCACTTCTGGAAATGAAAAATAAAGTAAGTCCAAATAGAAACTTAAGAGATAGACACAATCTCAGATTAAACATGCTTGAAGAGAAAATTATTAAACTGGAAGATACATATGAAGGCATTATTCCAGAGAGATAAAGAAATAAAAAATATGAAGTTGAAAAAAGGAAGATAGATTACTCTTTATACAAAAAAAAAAAAAAAAAAAGCAATGAAAAGGGAGTTTTAGAGAGCCAGAGTCATACAGTGAAATGAAGAGAGGTGATCTTTGAAGACATTTTGTCTGAAACCTGACCAGAACTGATGAAAGACATCCTTCAAAAAATGATGTCTTAAAATCAATACATATAAAAAATTCCATTCATGATGAATAAAAAAGAATCTTTTCTCAGTGTTTCCTAGTTCTCTTTATAGAGATATTTCACCTCCTTTGTTAAGTGTATTCCTAGATATTTTGTTTTCTTTGTAGCTATTGTGAACAGTATCGAGTCTTTGATTTCACTCTTAGCTTGACTGTTATTGGTAGATAGAAAGGCTACTGATTTGGGTACATTGATTTTGTAACCTAAGACTTTGCTGAATTTATTTATCAGTTCTGGGGTCTCTTGGTGGATACAAACAAATGGAAAAACATATCATGCTCATGAATCGGTACATTCAACATTGTAAAAATATCCACATTACTCAAGGTGAATTATAGATTCAATGCAATTCCCCTCAAAATACCAACATTATATTTCACAGATCTAGAAAAAATAATTTTTTGCTATATCTGCAACCAGAAAACAAACTGAACAGCCAATCTTAACCAAAAATAATAAATCTGGAGGCATCACACTACCAGACTTCAAATTATATGATAAGGCTATAGTAACCAAAACAGCATAATATTGGCACAAAAATAAAGTATAAACCAATAGAACAGAACAGAGAACCCAGTTATAAAACCATCCACATATAGCCAACTGATCTTTCACAAAGCAGACAACAATATACTCTGGGAAAAAGAAGGCTTATTCAATAAATGGTGCAGAGAGAATTGTATAGCCACATGCAGAAAAATGAAACAGAATCCATATCTCTCACCACTCACAAAAATTAATTCAAGATGGATAAAAGACTTAAATCTAAGACATTAAACCATAAGAATTCTAGAATAAAATATAGGGGAAATTCTTATAGATATTGGTCTAAAGGATTTAGGACTAAGACTCCAATGGCAATTACAGCAATAACAAAAATAAACAAATGAAACTTGATTAAATTAAGAAAGCTTCTGCACAGCTAAGGAAATAATCAAGAGAGTAAATAGACAACCTACGGAATGGGAGAAGATATTTGCAAACTGTACATCCGATAAAGTGCAAATAACCAGAATCTACAAAGAACTCAAGCAAATCAGCAAGAAAAAAAACAAACCTTATAAAAAAGCAGGCAAAAGACATGAATAGATGCTTTTCAAAAGAAGATAAACAAATGGCCAATAAACATATGTAAAAATGCTCAATGTCACTAATTATCAGGGAAATGGAAATTAAAACCACAATGAGATATCACCTTACCCAATTAGAATGGCCTTTATTAAAAAGTCCAAAAACAATAAATCCTGGCATGGATGCAGAGAGAAAGGAATGCTTAAGCACTGTTGGTGGGACTGCAAATTAGTACAAACTCTATGGAAAAAAGGATGGAAATTCCACCAAGTACTAAAAGTAGACCTGCCATTCAACCCAACAATCCCACTACTGTGTATCTACCCAAAGAAAAAGAAATCATTTCATCAAAAAGACACCTGCACTTGAATGTTTATTGCAGCACAACTTACAATTGCAAAGATGTGGAATCAGCCTAAGTGTCCATCAATTCATGAGTGGATTAACAAAATGTGGTATATGTACACCATGAAATACTACTCAGCTATGGAGAAGATGATTTAATGAATTTTGCAAAAATGTGGATGGAACTGGAGACTGTTATCCTAAGTGAAGTATCTGAAAAATGGAAAAACGAACACCTCATGTACTCACCGTTAAATTGGAACTAACTGATGATTATACGTGTGAACAAAGGGAAGCAAAACTCAGTGGAAATCAAGCAAGGGGGAGGAGAGAGGAGGAAATGGGAGAAAAACATAACTAACAGGTACAATGAACACTATTTGGGTGATAGGCACACTTATAGCCTTGATTAAACATTACAAAAACAATCCATGTAACTAAAAATATTTGTACCCCCATAGTATTTTGAAATTAAAAAAAGAAGTACATAATAATAAAAATATGGAACATCAACAAAACAAAATATTTACAATAAAGTAATAGTAATAAATCTGTCAAAATATGTGAAAGACCTATCTGGGAATGTATTTAGAACATTATTAAAACATACAAAGGAAGTTTTAAGTAAGTAGAGAGACATATAATATTTATGTCTTATTATCATCAGTCTTCAATATCTGTGGGTTCTACAACTATGTATTTGACCAACTGTGGATAGAAAGTATTTGAAAAAAATAAAAATGAAAAGCAATACAACAATAAACAATAAAAAATACAATGATTTAAAATATACGAGAGGATATGCATAGGTTATATGCAAATACTACATTTTTTATATACGGCACTTCTGTGTATTCTGGTTATCCCTGGGTGAGGACGAGGATGGGGGAGGGGCCAGAACCAATCCCTTGGGGATACCGAGGGAAAACTTCATCTTAAAAGGCCAACATTTTACTCAAATTGATTTATATTTCATGCAATTTCAATGAAAATATCAAGTGAGTTTAGTGAAATTAACAAAATAATACTAAATTTATATGAATAAAGATTTGTCCATATCATCATTAAGAATAGGCATGGGAATTTGCTCTCTCAGATATCACAGTTGCACAGAGCCAAGGTAATAGATATCATATGATATTGGTACTGCAGTAGGCAAATGGAACAAAAGGTGAAGTCTAAAAATAGATGCATGTGTACCCAGGCATTTGATACAAGACTGATGTTTCCTTGCATACCAGTGGTAATTGACAGATTTTTCAACATTGTCATGAGAATTTTGCATATTTCTATGTAATGAAAATAAAATTATATTTCTAAATGACATCATGAAAAAACACCAAATTCACTGCTATCAAAAACAACCCAGTCATTGCCAGTGGGAATGAGGAGAAAGGGCATTCACATAGATTGCTTCAAGAAAGTGAAATGCTGTAGATTTGTATTGAAAATATCCTGACAGTTGTATATTTTTAACAATATCTTTCAACCCAATAATCTCATTCCTGGGGCTCTACTCCACCAAAATAAAATCACCTAATTCAGTACCTAAGAATATTTGTAGAAGTTGCTAATTGTCACATTTTTATAGTGCAAATAAAATGAGTGTGAATCAATAGTAGAATTTTAAAAGAACATGTATTATCATAAAATTTCATTTAATCATTATGAAGAGCAAGTTGTAACTATTCCAGTTGACTCAGAGAGATTCCTCTCATATTTGTTAGATGAGAAATCAAAAACACAGTGAAGCATAAAAACTTGTGATCTCAGTTCTGTAAAAAACAATATGAATTCTAAAAATGTTAAAGTATGTTTGAAATTTGATATAAAGAAATTAAAGTGTAGCATGATATTACAAAACTCCTTAATGTTGGCCATTGAAAATGGGAAACGTAAAAATAGAAAAACAGAAAGAAAGCAAAAAGTTAAGTTAAAAAAAGGAAGAAAAACTTTTTAAAAATTGTGCTCACTTTTATAATTATTACCACTTATGTAAAAATGGTATATAAGTGCATATATCTATACATAGATAGTGTTATGCCAGATATCACTAACATATTTTTGTTGGTTGTCTTTCAGTGAAAATTTTCAGGTGATTGTCCTAATATTATTTTATATCATTTTATGATTATCACATATTAATATAAGCAGGAAAAAGGGTATTTTCATAGTGTTTGAGGAAATAAGAATTATGCTACTAAAAGGACATGTGCTGCCAGAAAGATCAGACATATAAGAAGTTTGAAATATTTAATTGAATGCATTAAGGAAATTTTGGCCCCAGATTCTAGTCTTGCCATATAATTAGTAAATGAAAGAGAAACTCATCTCTGGATTAAAATCCCAATGGGAGATTGTAAATCATACTTCTAACAAACAAAAGTTATAGATTTAAAGAGAGTAAATGGTTTTATCTGGAGAATTTTCCAAAAGTAGTTGTTACTGCTCTAAAATAATGAGAAAAGTAGAAAGAAGTTTGAATTGGGCAGTAGTGGAAAATTGAGTCTAGTTTATGTTTCTGTAAGTTAAACAAAATATATTGCTATTTAAAAGAATTGCATATCTCAATTAATCCTTTTAAAAATAATAAGCATTCAACTAGTGAGAAGAAATACAATCAAGATATTTTGCCTAATATTCTAAGGGTCTAATTTAATTATGGGAATCATGCTTAGGAACATTCTACATTTCAAAGTTCTGTTATATCAAACCTTCTTTCCCTTCCAACTGAAAAAAATACGTGTATTGTAAATCATTTTTTCTCAAAAAGTTTGATAAGTCTAGCAGCATATTAAGCAAATATTACTGTGAATTTCTCAAAGGAAAATGATATACTGGTACCTTCTTCATTGGGAAAATTTTTCATGATTGATTTAAAAATGCCACTTTATTTTGTGTTAACTTAATTTTCACAATTTCCATTTAACATAGGACAGTTTAATATTGTGACTGTCTTATCAGTATTGTCTCTTGCAAAGAGGTAGTTGGCATAGTCTGTTTTGGGAATCATCTACTCTTGTTGCACTTTGGCTTAATGTAAAAACAAGTATTTTCTCTACATATCCATGATACCTGCCCACAGAATGGTAATAAACTTACTGATAGTGTTCATGGTAACCATGGTTCTTGTCGCTAAGAGCTTCTCCTTTTTGGTATGCAATTCCTTGTATCATTCTTGAATATGAGTTGCTAATGTAGGTGCTCAATATTGATTTCTTCCAATCTGAATGAAAAAAAAAAAAACTTCACCCTTTTACATTTGTATCGTGGTCTACAACCACTCTCTCTTTGTTAGTTTGTACTGATGGAGAGAAGAAAAAATTTTTTGGCTTTGAGAGAAATTGTCCATTATTTAGAAAAAGTGTACTGTTCTGATTTTCAATTTTGCTCAAAAAAATGGGTAAAGAGGTGTTGTGGCAGCTGTGGAAATTTAGCCCAAATTGATCATTTATATTGGCAAACATATGTACCATAAGCTATAAAGACAGCAGCTTGCAAGCCAATTAAATAGTGAAATTCTGCTTTAGTGTTTGCTAAAACATCAGAGGCAATAATTCTTTACCTGACATTGAAGAATGAATGGAAACTTCCAGGTTTAGAGAAGGAGGTACAGTATCATGTATTATAGGTATAATGATAATGATATGTCATCAAGACAATGATGATCTAGTTTGGTGCCTTGTGAGACAAGTAGTGTGACTATAGTTAAAAAGTAATTTCTTGTGTATTTCAAAATAGCTAGAAGATTTGAAATGTTTCCAACACAAAGAGATGATAAATATTTGAGGTGATGGATATCCTAAGTACCTTGATTTGATCATTACACAAGGTATGCATGTATCAGAATATCACATGGACCCCCTCAAATATGTATAATTATGTATCAATAAAAAATAAATAAATAACAAATGAGTGAGCCTGTATATTTATAATAGAGATAATTTAAAAGTTATGTAAGAAAAATAAAACTTAGTCTGTCCAATCATTTCTAAGCTGGAATGGAATAAAAGGGCATATTTTCATAATTTTTATTTTCTATGTAAATCTTTGGCCTCAGCTATTTTTGCAATTAGATATCCATTGCCCCCAAAGATGAATTCTTAAAGATTTGAATCCTTGGTACACAAAGCTAGGTACAAGGAAGGAGTATGAACAGATTAATATAGTGTCCAAGAAACCTTCAGAAAAGAAACAGATCCAAGCCCCAATCCTTTCAAAGTGAATCAAATCTCACTCACATGTTGAGGTGGTTCCAGCTGCGTTGTCCTAGCAGAAAGGGCCACTCCTGATCCCTAAGGGAGACTCATCATAAAGGAAGGGGTCTGGGCTGGTGACTCCAACACAACACCAAGAGTTTGAATATTAGAGGAAAAATGCTAGTTCCAGAATACTTTGTGTCTCAGGCTGCGAGTTCTCTCTTAGCTCAGAAACGCTGGTATAGTGGTCCTTTGACAGGGGCCAGTGGTGGAGAATAAAGTGTAAATGGAAAGAGTTCTAAACTTGGGAACTCAAGGGTGATGCAACAAAGGGAACTGTGCAGGCACGCACACAGCATGGAAGTGAGTGAGAAGATATTCTCCTGCGTGTGATAACAAATAAAGCAGTTACAAGAAGAAATTAGGGACCTTTTTGGTATGAAAGACTCCATGTACTATGCTACAGGGAAAGGGAACAGAAGTTGAGGATGAAAGAGGGGAATCTTGGACCATCTGCTAATAAATTCATGGAGTGTTGAGTAGTTAAGTTTTAAAATAGGAAATAAAACAGTATATGTGTTCCGTACTGATGAAAAGCATCTCATGTTCTGATTATTTTTCCTAAAAAAAAAAAGTATTTGGAAAAAAATTGAAAAAATTGATACCCAACAAGATTAAATATTTTAAAGTTACTTAAAAGATTAAGTTGCATTTATTTAAGAATTTTGATATATAATACAACTTTCTCCCACAATGCCAGATGAATTTAATTTTACAGTATTCCACTGAAATAAAAAATTTTGAAGCACTACCAGATTTAAACTCTTTCTTTAGAAAGGCCCATGTGTCACTTGCAGTAGGTGTCAAATTGATCCAACTTCCTGATATAGCACTAGTAGTTAGTCCAGGTTCAATCCATATTGCAAAGTTATAAAATCACTTCATCTTAGATGTTTATTTTTACAGTGCCCTTAAAATTATGATCTTTCTGCTAATTCTCTACCCCAAATCAGAAGCTACTGGGTAAGTGTAATTGGTGTTTTAACCAAATGAATAGTAGAACTATTGGAACATAGTTGAAAATATGGATCATGGGTCCTAATATATAAATAAAATCACCCATCTATTTTTTAAAAAGTAAAGGGTAAAAGAAAAAAGTTTCAGAAAGGATGGCAAATATGAGGTATCATGCTCCCACTTGCTCTTTTTGAACAAATGGCAACCATTGTTAATTGAAATTACTTTTCCCTGATGAAGCTCAGGTTTATTTCCAAGTCAGCACTCCAGACAGCCACACTCTTTCAATCAGAATTCAAATTACAGGTAAAAATAACTTCCTATCCCTAGATTAAAGAGATGAAATAGTGTGCAAATGGGTTATTTAACAATGTTCTTCTGATTATAAACATATTACATATTTGTTCAGCAACCTTAGAAAATAAAAACTTAAAATATATTAAAAATAAAAGGTTATTGAAGCATTCAGATTTAAGAGCTATTAATATTTAGCATTAGCTAAACATTCCGATTTTTAAAATTTTTGTTTTTATATATAAAATATGTGTGTGTTTCATAAAATTGAGACAATACTGTTTGACTCATCTTCATCTTTCTTTTTTCAGTGGACAGACACTAAAAGCTGTTTTCCAAACAGTCCTCACCAAATATGCTTCAAAATAACCATCTTTGATGGTGACACACTTTCCATTGCATAGATGCAATATATTTGAATTCCACTCTCTCCTTCTCAGGCCTTTATAATGTTTTAATTTTTTTCCTTAATAACAATGACAAACTACTTATAAGTAAAGATATGACTTATGTTAGCAAGATTTGGTGGTGATGGTGAGATAGAACATTATTACACTTTTGTAACTTTGCTCTGGCTAAGATTCTGACAGATGTTTCAGAATGTGGCAATGTCATGATAAAGACCACAGGAGATAGAAACAAACAGTAGGACAAATCCAGGCTGTCAGGCAGCACCGTGTGAACAGACTGCACCCACGAGAACCAGGACTGTTGACCTCAGACCTGGTGCTTCTTCCCCAGAAAAGCCAGTGTGGAAATAATGCTTTACGTTGCTTTCAACTCAGGGTTGTCAGTGTGGAGTCCCAGGCAGAAAGCAAGAAACCTATGTCAGGGCATCAATCTGTGATGATAATATTTTAAAAATATTTATTCCTTTTCATTATGAAAAATGTGCAAATTTTCTGTAGTATTTTAAAATTCCCTACATTCTCTCTCTCTCTCCCCCCTCCCATTTGTTGTAACCATTTATATGCAAGAAGAAAGAAGAAAGTATTGATTTGCTTTGAGACAGACACTAGGGAAGACACAATGTGATTTTAAAAAATAGATGATTAAGATCACAACAGAACACAGTATAAGAATGGGAACTGAGGTGATTTTATGAGGACTGACTGACTTCATAAAACTGTTGACCAAAATACAGCTTTAATTTATGGAATAACTATTTCAAATATTAATAGATTATCTAATCATTGGCATGCCAAATATTTAGTATGTAAATTCACTTGCCTATTTTTTTCGCCATTGGTAGACTGGAGGCTCCATTCCCATGAATTTTCTGGGGTCCTTCCTAATGCACAGATATGTAAGGTGGAAGACTCTGTAGCTGAAAGACTCTAGGGAGATGTGTTTTCTTGAATAAAGAATTTCATGCTTTCATCTTCCTTTGATCAGGACAGTTGTTCATGATTTGGAAGTAGATGTTAGTAAATGCCTTATGACATTAAAAGAACTAAATCTAATCATAAAAGGTGAGAATTTATGATCACTAGATGGTCCTTATCAGAATGATGCTCTTGTGTATCATTCCACTTCTTATAAGGGCTGGTTTATAATATTTGAATTATAAGCCATTAAAACATACTCAGCAACATACAGAAAATGCTGAATACCATCATTAATAATTTGATTTTGTTATAAAGGCATAACAAATTAAATGCATTTTGTTTCACTAAATTCAATGTTATTTTTGAAATAAGAATTTCAAGCCAAAATTATATATTGTAATGGTATAAAGATATTATCATGCTTAAGATTTAATCATAGCCTTCTACAATTTCAAAAGATGGAGCAAGAACTCAGGGTTGTGTACAAAGCAATTCATTAAAACATGGAAAAAATGACATAAATTCTCTTTATTTTTTAAGTTATCCCTTTTGTATTATATATTATGGCAAGCTTTGTGATGATTATAATATACTAGCACAATAGTATTTCTATAACTTAAAAAAATCTTTATTTTTTTGATATAAAAATAGATATATGGAATATGTCTTATTTTAAAAAAAGAAGAAGAAGAAAATAATAGAAGCCTATGCATAAGCTGAAAAGTTTGGAGACTACTGATCTAAAGCATATTTTAGTAATTCTTCTGGCGAAAAACTCACCATGTCTCAAGACATAATACTTCATCTTTAGATAATTCTTTTGAAAGTTTTCTGGTATTTGTGGTTAAAATAAGTCTACCAATAATGTCTCCCCATTGGTTTCACTTCTGCTACTTTACATGAAATAAACCTATACTGACTTTTATGTCAGAGCCAGTTACTTGTATGCAGCTATCAAATCTGATTCAATTCATGTAAATATCTATTTATTGAGTCTCTCTTATGCGACTCAATGCTGGGGATATAATCTCTACCGATATGGAATTTACAGTGTATTTGTGGAGACATGTGATTACAGGAATTATTTTATTGCAGTAGGGTAAGATCCAGGAGGTGGAGGGCCAAAGCAATGGGTGTACTAGGTATCTAATCTGCAGGGAGGGTAGTCATCTAAAGAAGCATTTCTGAAAATAAAGGCATTTTCAAAATAAGCCTTTTCAATGGGACCTGGCAGGAAGGAGAGCCTGCACAAGAGAGTAAAGCTGGTGTCCTGAAGGTCCAAAAATGAAAGAAAACAAGACAGGTTTGGGGAAGTTCTAGCAATTTAGTAAACCTCAAGCAAAGTGGTAGTTAGCAATGAGATCTGAGTTGGAATGAGATCAAGAAGGTCTCTGTCAGTCATGGCAAAATTTAGGATTTTATGGGCAGAGTAATAAATAGCAGGTAAGGGATTTTAAACCAGAGAATTATGTACTTCCTGTTTTAAGAAGTTCTCTCTAGTTTCACAGTGAGAAAAATGATTCGATGATCATAGGCCAAAAGTGGGTAAGATCTATGGTACCCAAAATGTCTACCTAGGCTAGGATTAATATGATAGTGACATTGCATCGCAAGAGCTGTCAACCTATCGCCGGACCTTTTCCATGTAATTCACTTGTAAGATTAGAGCCTCCAGCGACATTTAAGGCAAAGAAGTAAAAGTTCAGTGATAAAGTGGAGGATGTGGAAAAGTTTACTTACAAGTGTTCCACAGTGGAATGACTCAGAGAAATGAAATCAGGAGAAAGAAATCCAGAATCATATGCGGATAAAGTATGAGTGAACCCGTGGAGGAAATTGATTATTAAATGGACTAATGTTTTGCAAAATAATCATGTCATAGAAGCATCTAAGACATTTTGGTAAAATTTGGCCTCAAAATATTCATCTCCTGGTAGATGCAGCAATACAAGCCCTTTTGGAAGAAGTCAGGGATCATTTCTCTGTGACTGCCCTGTCCTAGTTGATCAAGCTAGCTGTGTGTCAAGAACAGCAGCAATCTCAAGCAATGGATGATAACAGTCCCCTCTATAAGTAGTCTTCTGTGCTGTAGGCCAAAAACCTCCAATTTCTCTAACTCATCCTTGCAGCAATTGGTTTCAAATCCCTTCATGAACTTGATTACTCTATGCAAAACAGATTCCAGTTTGTCTGTGCCTACAGAGCAGTTTATAAAATTTAATTTTT
Organism: Lepilemur ruficaudatus; assembly: GCA_963574885.1. Taxonomy (NCBI): domain Eukaryota; kingdom Metazoa; phylum Chordata; class Mammalia; order Primates; family Lepilemuridae; genus Lepilemur; species Lepilemur ruficaudatus. The sequence continues at coordinate 52,629 of CAUYRT010081113.1, forward strand.
GATTTGTACACACTTGCTTCCAAAAAGGGTTTAAAATGGCTAAAATAGGATATGTTAAAATACGTTGAGGAAGAAAATAAGACAATAGGAAAAGGGAGTGGATAATAAAATTTAAGTTAATAATTAGGTTAAGTATGTAAAACACATGCTGTTAGGTCTTGTATAATTGTCAGAATCAGGCTATAAATATGGTTCTACTGTTTTCTAAAATAGTGTCTGTGTTTGTGTGTGTTTATTTGTGTATATGTGCATGCAGGCATCCATATGTCTGAAGTCCTGATTTAGAAAAAGAGAATAGTCATAAAGCCATAAAGCTCCAGTTTTTTGTGACTCTGAGAGTTGTATGGGACTGTTTAAAAGCTTTAATGTCATGGCCTTTTGTGACGGATCTATCTTCTGTGGTTTCCGTTCACAGAGGGTTTACTGAAAGGCAGTCCAAGTGAATGATACATTAAGGCTGTCAAAGATCACAGTAATCACTCCAAAATCCATTTCCAAGCACCTAAACCTGTGAAGTTTATGGAGATTCAAGGCCCCCTGGCTCTTGAGTGTCCTTCTCTGCAGCTAATCATACTAAGCTATATTTTTTAAATGACAGTCCTGATCCCTCACCCTGGCCAAGTCAATTACTCTGGATTAGAACACTTCTAACATTGCATATGGAATAGCTAATCTCACAGGTTCTCCAAGCTGTCGTCAGCACTGCTGGATGACTTCAATCAGAGCAAATTGGACTGCTAAAATAAGACTATCTTGGACAGCTCAAATCATTTGACGAGCTTGAGTTAGAGCCATAATGAGCTAAAGTAAATAAATAAAATAAGTTGATTTCAAAAAATAAATACATGAAGTAAGGGGGGGAAGACCAATTCTGCTTTGATGTTTCCTCATGTCTTATTTCTTGATAGAAATGAAAAAGAAACATAACTATACAATTTCAATTACTGCCTAAAAGAAAGCATATTTGGTTTTGAATCTATGTCTAAAAATTTTATGCCACAGAATTCCTCAATGACTATATAATTTCTCCTATATTCTATAAGAATATATAAATCAACTCAGCTGACTCACCAGGGCATATAGAAGACCTTTGATAGATGCTTCTACACTCACACTGGTATAGACCTTCCTAAGGAATATAATTCCTGAAGAAATGTGCTTGGTATGTACTTCCTATAAAATCTCCAGTTTATAGAATAAAGGCAATAATAATGTTTCTTATGGATAGTATTTATTGAAAAATCTTTGAAAAAGAAGCATTTTGCATTTAGATTTTGGAAACAAGCATCAAAGTCAGCCATCACCACCCTGCTCTGAGACAGAGTGTGGGATCCAGGTTCCTGGGGGTTCTACAACCCAATTCACCACCTGGGACACCCGAGCACTTCTCCTGAGGTATGGCGACAGGCCATGAACATCTTACCACTTCCACCTCAGCTGTCTCCCATCTATGAGTACCACCTACTGGTCTAGAGGCTGGCCCACACAGCCCATTGCAACCACCGTCAACACAAGTGCACAGCATTTAGGAACTAGAAGAGCTCACCACTACTGCTACTGCCATCACTCACACCACCCTGGCTGTCCAGGAGCTGGAGAACCCACTCAACCACCCAGTACACTGCTGCTGCAACAACATTCAAGAAATCTGGCCAGAGGACCAAGAATTGGCCTGCCTGGAACCACCAATACAGCTGCCAGCATACGCTGCTCCAGGTCACAAGGATAGATGTGTTTAGCCCATCCCAGCTACCACTAAAACCTGAAGATGGGCCCATCTAGTATTCTAGTCCCCAGCACAAGCTCATCACAGCCTCTATCCATAACTGCACCCTACACACCAAGGAAACCACAGATATCACTGACATTTAGAGCCAAATAAAATCACATATAGGCCGAGTGCGGTGGCTCACGCCTGTAATCCTAGCACTCTGGGAGACCCAGGCAGGCGGATTGCTCAAGGTCAGGAGTTTGAAACCAGCCTGAGCAAAAGCGAGACCCCATCTCTACTAAACATAGAAAGAAATTAATTGGCCAACTAAAAATATATAGAAAAAAATTAGCTGGGCATGGTGGCGCATGCCTGTAGTCCCAGCTACTCAGGAGGCTGAGGCAGGAGGATTGCTTGAACCAAGGAGTTTGAGGTTGCTGTGAGC
>CAUYRT010081114.1:0-15843 GCA_963574885.1 Lepilemur ruficaudatus
TGAGACAGAGTCTCACTCTGTTGCCCAGGCTGTAGAGTGCCGTGGCATCAGCCTAGCTCACAGCAACCTCAAACTCCTGGGCTCAAGCGATCCTTCTGCCTCAGCCTCCCGAGTAGCTGGGACTACAGGCATGCGCCACCATGCCTGGCTAAATTTTTTTACATGTATTTTTAGTTGTCCAATTAATTTCTTTCTGTTTATAGTAGAGACAGGGTCTCGCTCTTGCTCAGTCTGGTCTTGAACTCCTGACCTTGAGCTATCCACCCGCCTCGGCCTCCCAGAGTGCTAGGATTACAGGCGTGAGCCACCATGCCCGGCCCATATTTTCCTTTAATTCTTTAGATATGGTTTCCATTAGTTCTATGAACATATTTAAAAGAGCTGATTCAAAGTCTTATCTGTTAAGCCCAATATCTGAGCTTTTTTAGACAGTTTCTATTGACTGTCTTTTTTCCTGTTTCTGAGTCATGCTTTCCTTTTTCTTTGCATGTCTTGTAATTTTTTGTTGATAACTTTACATTTCAAATACTACAGTAGGCCAGCTCTGGAAATCAACCTCACCTCCGTGGTTTGTTGTTGCTCTTTGTTTGGTTTTTTTTGTTGTTGTTGTTGTTGCTGTTCTTTGTTTGATAACTTTCTTGAATCAACTTTGTGAAATATATATTATCTATTATGTGCAGTCACTGAAGTCTCTGTTCAGTTAGATTAGTAGTCAGCTAATGATTGGACAGAGATTTCTTTAAATGCCTTGAATACATTAAGTGTTTGCTGAGAGGTTCTGTGTGTATTGGGGCATGCCTTCAATGCTCCAGCAGCCAGTTTACGACTGTGCCTTAGCCTTCACTTCCTGCACTCACAGAGCAACAAAGTCAGCTAGAAGTGAGAGATTAGAACCTTCTCAGGTCTTTTCTGGGCATGCACATAGCCTTACACATGTGCATAGACTTCTAGATTCCCAGAAATATGTTGGGACTTTTTAAAACTCCCTATGAACATCTCATTCCCCAGATTTTCTTCTTATTTTTTGGTCAGCTTCTTGTTAGCCCCAGCTAGTACTGCTTCCTTGGTGGTTCCAGTGTTAAACATTTGCCACTGATTGTTTCCAACAAATGTCCTAAGGATACAACTGTTCTGTTCACACAGATCAATCTCTGAGTCAAGTAAAATCAATACAAAGCCTAAAAATGGAATTTTTCATGGAGCTGTGAGACAAGTCAAGTAATGACAATTTTCTGGGGGTGGGGCTTCAAAACCACTCCTCCCAGTGTCTGCAAGGCTGTAGTTTTCACCGCTACCATAGTTGTGAGGCCATTGGCTTTTAAGACTACCATGGAACTGGGGAGAAGGGAATGGGACTAGTGTGTATTTAGAATGCAAAAAAACCTGTTCTTACAATATTTAGCCATTTTTATTAAATAAATATTTCTTGGATTATTTCAAGCCTTTGGTTAGTTCAGAGTTCTGAAAAAGTTTATTTTGACAATATTTGCCAGTGTTCATGTTGCTTTTATGCAAGAGCAGACTTTCAGAGGTAGGTCCCTACTTCACCAGTCTGCCCTGTATTTTTGAATAAAAGTGAGTCATCATCAAAGCCAATTTTATGGAAGTCTAGTTTACCAGTGTGTGATGCCTTTATCTTGGCATGGAGATTGAGGAGCTTAGAGTGTGATAAGCTGATCCAAAATGACCATCCAATTAGGAAAGACCTAAGAACATTATCAAGAGAGAGAGGCCAAAAGTTCAAAGAATCAAAAGGAAGTAACAGATCAAGTGGACATGGAGGATGACTTAACTGAGCATGTAGGAGACCTCTCCTGTGACCATTCTCTCCACTTCTCCCGTTCTCTGTTTTCCACTGTGTACATTCATGACAGAGTGCATAGTCAATGGTGTACAGGAAGCATTAGAACAGGGAAAAGATAACTAAAATGCAGCTGCATTATAGAAATAAAGTTATATTTCAAAGCACTTATGTATGTGAGCTCACATAATCTTATAACTTGACAGGACATGAACAAGAATCTCTGTTTTATAATGGAGAAAAATTAGACTCTTGATAGGTAAATTACCTCTAATTCTTAGGGCTAGCAACAGGTAGAGCTGCTTCTAGCGCTTTTGATTTCTTGTCAAGTACTCTTTGCACTATTAGGTAATAAGACTATTAGAGGAGTTTTAGTAGTAAAGAAGAGCCAATTTCTAGATGCTTTCTGGAAGAAAAATTACCAGGATATATCTGGTTGGCTATGTGAGATTAAAAAAGAGAAGATGCCCAAGATTTGGAAAATGTGATCTATGGAATATGTAATTTTAATATATTGCAACCACCACAATACAAATGCTATTCTAATGTGGGGGAATAAAGATCAAGTTAATTCAGTGAAATAATCAGGGAAATACTGATTATTTAATTTAATTAAAGCCAAATATGTGTATATTTGGTTAATTTTCCACCAGGCGTCAGTAACACTTTAAACAATAGCAATTGTAGTTGTTATTTGGAATTGGATATCGAATGTGTTAACTATGACACAGTTGGGAGTGTATTATGTTCATTTGTTCCCACCTTCAGGTTGTTTATACCTCTGTATCATGACAAATGTCATATGTTATTTAGAGCTACATTCAATATTTTACCATCTACATTATTACAGTCCTCCAGGCTATACGGTTATTGAACTGTACTACTAAAGGATACATTTTGACTTCTCAAAAGACTGAAAATATTTTAGAGAAACTGGGCCGGCAGGGGGCAGCACAATCTTACAATGCTTAGAATTGGGTCATTTGACCATTTAGAAACAAGATCTAAAGATAGTGTGTTGCATGGGTTTTCAAGGTTTTCAAGTATTCCAACCCTTTATTTGACATGAAATATTATTTAAAACCCAAATATATAAGGCAGATAAAATTGACATTTTAAACATAAGTCTTATTTTTATAATATTTGTATGTAACATCAAACACTGAAATTAACAGGATTGTTTTGATGAATGAAAATTTTATTCTACCCTATAGAATAAAACAGGGAAATATTACTGTATTCCTTTTACAGATGAGGAAAGTGAGTCTCAAGGAAATTATAAAACACGTCCAAGGTCATACAGATGGCAAAGTGGTAGAGCTTACACATAAACTCATCTGTCTTACTCCAAGCACAGGCACCTACAACTGTACAATTGCCGATTAACATGTTTTAGTCTTGCTGTTGCTCTGAAATCCAATCCAATTTATTTCTTTTGTCTTAATTACTCAATTTAGAAAAAAATTCTGATTCACATAAATAAGGAGTTACAAATGGTAACTTTTTTTTAAACAGCTTACTTTGCAATCTCCAAATATTTCTCAATTAAATGGAAATGGCAGGTGAATCTTTAGTCCAAGATGTATTAAACATGCAGTACAAATAAAATGCATCAGTGTTCTCTAAATGTTAACAACTAGTGTAACTACTAAAGAAGTAAACACAGTTATTCCAAATTTTTTAGATAAACTTAAGCAGGAAGATGCTAAATACTTTGCTAAAGCCACATTTCCATACCTGAAAGACCCCCAGAAATATGGCTCCAAAGTTTGCTTTATCTTACCAGCAAAAGCTCTATTTTATTATTCACTTATGTACTTGTATTGCTTTTATTTTACTTTTTAAATAGTTGGTATTTTGAAAATGAAATTCAGTATATTTCACTAACCACAGTTGAAAAACCAGTAATCTATGGATAATGGAATATAATCTAAAACACAGAATACATTTACAAATAATTTGGGGCTCTTATAGTCTAACTGGCATTCTATTTCATTTCATAATAGTAAAAATATATATTTATATTAAAAACATAGATTCAAATCATCTCATTTAAAACAAATTCATTAAAGAGAATATTTAACACATTTGGAATATACCAACTTGCATGGGAATAAATGATTCTAGCACTCTATAGTTGGTGACCAATTTAAAAAAGCTCACACTTCTCTCAGATGTATATGTGAGGACATTTCTGGGGTACAGAATCTTTACTACTTTAATAACCCAGTATGTGTTGCCAATGATGCATATCTTACAGAAAGCAAGCTTTTGCAATTTTCAGAAATTTGATAGAAATCAGGGAATCAGATACTAATTTTGAAGCAGAATTCATAATTTGTAATATATGCTAAAGCTGTTAGGTTACAAAAATCTTATATGGTTACTCCCCCTGTAACATGTGTCTAGATCTCCAAGATTGATTATAATAAAATAGATATTTTAAAATCTGTTTTGCTACTGAATTAAAAAAAACGGTTTTTTTGCTCAGGAGGTAAAATGTGCACAAAGACAGGCTACAAGTATCATCTCAAGTAAAGACTTATCGATTACTAGCATAGCTAATTGTGATACCTACCCAAGCACTCAGTCATGCCACATATTTGGCCCTACGTTATTTTTTGAAGACATGTATCTGAACATGTTACTCCCTAGTTCAAAATGCCTCTCTTGTTTCCACTGCTTTTAGAATAGGTCCAGTTTTCTTTTTACTTGATTTTTTTTTAATTTCATTATATTACAGGGGTACAAATGCTTTGGTTACATAAATTGCCTTTGCACCTTCCGAGTCAGAGCTACAAACATGCCCATCTCCCAGATAGCATGCACTGCACCCATTAGGTGTGAGTTTACCCACCCCCTCACCTTCCCAACACCCGAAGAATGTTACTTCCGTATGTGCACATAAGTTTTGATCAATTAGTACCAATTTAATGATGAGTACATGTGGTGTTTGTTTTCTATTCTTGTGACACTTCATTTAGGACAGTGGGCTCTGGTTCCAGTCAGGATAATGCAAGAGATAGTTCACCATTTTTTATGGCCAAGTAGTATTCCATGGTATACATATACCACATTTTATTAATCCACTTATGTATTTTGGGGCACTTGGGTTGTTTCCACATGTTTGCAATTGTAAATTATGCTGCTGTAAACATTCTAGTGCAGATGTCTTTTTTATTGAATGTCTTTTTTTCCTTTGAGTAGATACCCACTAGAGGGATTGCTGCATCAGATGGTAATTCTACTTTTAGTTCTTTGAGGTATCTCCATACTACTTTCATAGAGGTTGTACTAGTTTGCAGTCCCACCAGCAGTGTATGAGTGTTCCCATCTCTCCACATCCATGCCAACATTTGTTATTTTGGGACTTTTTGATAAAAGCCATTCTCACTGGAAATAAGTGATATCTCATTGTGGTTTTGATTTTCATTTCCCTGATGATTAGAGATGTTGAGCATTTTTTCATATGTTTGCTGGCCGTTAGTCTGTCTTCTTTTGAAAAGTTTCTATTCGTGTCCTTTGCTCACTTTTTAATGGGATTGTTTGATTTTTTTCTTTTCTGAGTTCTATATAGATTCTAGTTATCAGCCCTTTATTGGATGTGTACCATGCAAATATCTTCTCTCATTCTGTAGGTTGTCTGTTCTCTCTATTGTTTCCTTGGCTGTGCAGAAGCTTTTTAATTTGATCAGGTCCCATTTATTTATTTTTGTTGTTGCCATGATTGCTTTTGAGGTCTTATTCATAAATTCTTTGCCCAGGCTGATGTCTGTAAGAGTTTTTCCAACATTTTCTTCTAGAATTCTTATTGTTTCATGCCTTAGGTTTAACTCTGTTAACCATTGTGAGTTGATTTTTGTGAGAGAGGAGAGATACAGATCTTGTTTCAGTCTTCTACATGTGGCTATCCAATGTTCCCAGCACAATTTATTGATTAGGGATTCTTTTCCTCAGTGTATGTTTTTGTCTGCTTTCTCAAAGATCAGATGACAATATAAAGATGGTTTTATATCTGGGTTCTCAGTCCTGTTCCATTGGTCTATGTCTGTTCTTGTGCCATTCATATGCTGTTTTGGTTACTATAGCCTTGTAGTCTAGCTTAAAGTCTAGTAAATTGATGCCTCCCAATTTGTTCTTTTTCCTTAAGATTGCTTTTGCTATACGGGGTTTTCTCCAGTTCCATATGAAGTGAGCATTATTTTTTCTAGATCTGCAAAAAATGATGTGGGTATTTTAATAGGGATTGCATTGAATCTGTAAATCAGTTTGGGTAATATAGACATTTTAACAATGTTGACTGTGCCGATCCATGTGCATGGTATGGTTTGCCATCTGTTTACGCCCTCTGCTATTTCCTTCCTCAGTGTTTCATCATTCTCCCTGTAGAGGTCTAGGTCCAGTTTTTCTTACCGCCACATTTCATGTCTTTCGTGATTCATTCTTTTCACTTGGCAATATTTATTAAGTGCCTGAGTGACAGGTACTGTACTCATTTGGGCACCTACAAAGATGCATAAAATAAAGGTTCTGCCCTCAAGGGGCTTACAGTCTAGTGGGAAAGACAGACAAAACAATAGCTACAGTGCTATACGGTAAGCCTCTGATAGAAATATGTGCACAGTACTGGGTGACTAAAATTTGGCTTCCACCTTCCTTTCCAACTACATTTTCTACCCCCTCCCCATGTACACCAGCCACACCAGGTCAATTTACATTTACCAAATGTGCTATCCACTTTGGAGCCTTAGCCCAAATTCTCTTTGTGTGAAATACCCTTCCCCATGTCTGTTGAAAACCGCTTATGACCAACTTCAAATATCTCTGCTCAGGAATATATTAATAGTTTCTGTTATTCAGAGTTAATCACATCCCCCTATTTTGTCCCGTAAAACCTCTGAAGGCATTTTATCATAGTGTACTTTGAAATTGATTCATCTGTCCCCTAGTACAGTGTCTGTGGGGAATAGCCATTCCACATACTGTTGTACTGCTCAGTTCCTAATAACTATTTTGTTTCTATTGTATTCTGTTTCCCTCAGTAAGATAAAACAGTATATGGTCTATTGATTACTTTTTGCAACTGTCCTGAAGTCTGGTCACAAATAAAATAAGATTATATGGTGAATCTGAGTGTTTCTAAAAATCATTAAGCAAACAAAATATAAATATGAGGTACTAGAGTATAATGGATACTATTGGTTTTCTACCAGTATAATATCTCCACTGCTTCTTTCCTTAACCATTCTGTTCAGGAAGCCAAACCTGGGCCATGCAATTCCCACAGTTTTTCCCACAGTTAATCACCATTGATGAACTCACATTTTAAAAAGTACAAACAAAAGGAAATGATTGACCATGAATGACAGTCAGCAGACCCAAAAGAAAGATGTATTGGCAGCTCTAGAATTAATACAACACTGTGAAAGAGATTATAAAATGAATATACTTTAAAAGAATAAAGAGATAAATGAAGTCATAGAAACCACAAGGAAAGACAATATGGGAAAAGGGGCAGATTTAAATAATGATCATATGGAACTTCTAGAAAGAAAAATAACATATTAAAAATAGAATCAATGAAATATATGAAAGTTTTGGAGGGTAGAGTGAGAATGCTAAGCATATTTTCTAGTAAGAACTTCAGGATAAGAGACTACAGAAAATAAGAGAAAGTATTTGAAGTATATGGATCATCAGACTGAGAAGGCAGAGGTCCTCAACAGGATTATTAAAAATGAATCCACACCCCTAAAAATTGCAACAAAAAGGTGAAACACCAGACAAAATAATAAAAGCAACCACAAAGAAAATACAAGGGAATGACAGTTTGACTAACAGCAGGCTTCTCAGCAGCGACAGTGAAGGCCAGAAGACAGTGCAGTGGTATTAATATAATATCTTTAAGGTGCCAAGGCAGAATAACGACCAACTTGGAATAGTATAGCACCTAAATTACCACTTAAGGGAGAGGGCAAACTGCAGATATTTTCAGACAAAGACCAAGAGAGTTTACCACCCATAGCTCATTGCCGGAATAGTTACTAAAGCACATTCTTTTGTTAGAAAAATAATGAATTCTAGAGCAAGAAATGAGTTGGAAGAAGTGGTGGTGAGCCAAGAGATTGTTAAGCATTTAGAATAGTCATGTAGAAAAATGAAAGAAGCAGAGAAAGATTAAGCAGAAAATACTAGTAAGGATATGGACAATTTCAGTGTTGATTTAATGGATTCTTATGGGATCTCTGCCCAATAAATTAAAAAATATTCACTTTCTTTAAACATTCGTAGAACATTTACACAAGTCATCCATATGCTAGGCCACAAAGGTATTCTCTACAAATATCAAGGGTCAATATCATATGAACTTCATTTTTTTTACCACATTGCAATGAAATTAGAAATTCATTCCACAAATATCTATTAGGCACATACTACATGGCAGATATTGTTCTAGGTATTCAATAGACATTAATTGAAAACAGAAATAAATTTTGACCTGCATGACTTTTAATTCTAGGTAAGGAAGAGAGAGAGGGACAGATAAACATAATAAATAAAATAAGTATGTGGTATGCAAGGCGGTGATAGGTACTGTAGGGGGAGAAAGAAACTGGGTGAGCAGGATCAAGAATGCTATTGGGAATAGAGATGTCATTTTAAATAAGGGTCAGGGTAAGGATCATTGGGAATATGACATGTAAGCAAAGACTTGGAAAAGGTGAGGGAGTTAACCATGTGCATATCTGGGGAAAGAACAGTGCAAGCAGATGGAACAGCCCATCCTGAGCCCACAGTGTGTGTTGTGTTCAAAGAGTAGCAAGGAGGCGTGTTTAGCTGGAACTGCATGATTGAGGGGTGGGTAGAGTAGTAGGAGGTGAGGAAAAAGAGGCAGCCTCTCCAATGCCCCAAAACCTATATTTTTGAATACTTACACAAACAAAAAAACTTTCTAAATTAACTCATGGTCAGAGAATAAAACGTAATGAAAATTAGAAATATTTAGATTGCAGACAAAAATGAAAACACTTAAATTTGTGGAATTTAGCTCTGGCAGTGTTATAAGGAAATATATAGCTTTAAATATATTTGTAAGAAGATAAGAATAATGTAAATTGATCAGCTAAGCATTGTTCAACTCAAGAAGTTAGTTAGAAAAGGAAAAGAGAGTAGAAATTAGTTAAAGGAAAATTATACTAAAACAAAATCTGGTTGTTTGAAATTACTGATAAAATAGGTAAGCCCCTGGAGTTATTGAACAGGAAAGAAAAAGAAGCTATGTCAAATGAAAAGGAAGATATATCCACCAATTCAGTGAAGATTTCAAAATCATAAGAAAATAATTCTAGGAAAATAAATTCGAAAAGGTAGATGAAATAAGTGATTTCCTTGAAAAATATAAATTTCTATAAAGTGACTTAGGAATAATAGAAAACATGAAAAGACTTTACTATCATTAAATAAATTCAATCAGTAACTAAAAGGTCTCCTTAAAAGAAAAAGAGGTGTGGCCGGGCGTGGTGGCTCACGCCTGTAATCCTAACACTCTGGGAGGCCGAGGCGGGCGGATCGCTCAAGGTCAGGAGTTTGAAACCAGCCTGAGCAAGAGCGAGACCCCGTCTACTAATAATAGAAACAAATTAATTGGCCAACTAAGTATATATAGAAAAAAATTAGCCGGGCTTGGTGGCGCATGCCTGTAGTCCCAGCTACTCGGGAGGCTGAGGCAGAAGGATCGCTTGAGCCCAGGAGTTTGAGGCTGCTGTGAGCTAGGCTGACGCCACAGCACTCTAGCCCGGGCAACAGAGTGAGACTCTGTCTCAAAAAAAAAAAAAAAAAGTAGGCAAAAGCGAACAGCACTACCCACTTACTTCTGACACCAAATCACAAACTAGTTCTTGGTAAGCAACCTTATCTTAAAGCCTGATCCTGTGATTTAATTTCAAAATACAGTAAAAAAAAAAAAAAAAGGCAAACGATGGTTGTGTACATTAACACCTAAAATATCTATACTGTGAAATGTTTCCCTCTTGGAGGTGAGGTGTTACAGCGACCAAAAGACGTCTTTTTCCTTTAATCAAGTGGTTCTCAAACTGAGATACATACAGGGGACACTAGGGACCATTATTAAAAAAATGATAATGCCTGTATCCTACCCGAGAGATTCGGATATGAATGTTACAGTGCAGGCCAAATTTCAGTGCTTTTGTTTAGGTCTCAAGGTTTGTGATCAATGGCACAAAACTTAGAGTTTGGAAGTGATAATTATAATAACCCTTCCTCTCTCTGAATGTTCAGATCCAAATAAGGGACACACAGAAAACGCAGAAAAATTGAGAGCAAAACAACAGCTTCATAACTGGGAAAACAAAATTTATGACCATTTGAATGTCCTAAAATGTTTTCTTCATTGAATTAAATTTACCCATATCAAAAAGGATTTAGAAGAAGGATTTGGTTAACACCCGAATTCTAGTCCCCTGCTAAAATGATGCTTATGCCCTGGGATAGTGAGTCATACTCAGGAGGAGGCAGGAGGAATTACACAGGTCTTCCTACCTGGAGCAAGCTGCTTACTCCAGGAAGCAGATGAAGCTTTGAGTACTGGGGAAGGGAAGGAATGAAACTGAGCATGCTCAACTAAAAAACGCCATTTTTACGGACTTACTCCGTTTTAAAGATATATACAGAAAGTCTTTTATGTCACAACTCTTGCAAGGTGCTACAATAAAATAAGAAAATAAAAACACCATCAGGATGTTTAAAATCTAGCTGTAAAGCCAAGACACAGACATGAAAATCCAAGCAAGAGTATAGGCATGATGTAGAAATGGTCAGATGAGGGGTACGGATGTGAAATGCTCTAGTATTCCTTGGAAAGTTCCAGAACTCCTTGGGAGCTGAAGGTGCAGGGAGGATTTTGGGGAGCTGGTGAAAGCTGAGTTGGACCTCGATGTCCAGTGTAGTTATGGGGAGAGAGAGGCAGATGAGGAGCTAAATGGTACGCAACATTGTGTACCAACAGGACTGCCTACCTCATTTGCAGTGCGAAATGAAAACGCAAGGCACCTTCTTAAATGCTCATTAAATGTTTATTCCTTACTTTTCTCTATTAATTCTAATCTTCTCACCTCTAGTATGTTTTCTGTTTTTTTTTTTTTTTCCCAAAGGAGTTCTTCAATAACCCTTTTTTACCTTAGGTACATAGATTTAGCTTTTCCATCTTAATTAAATCTTAAAACTTTTATAACCTTTGATCAACTGAAAAAAACTAACAGACACTCATCGTAAATAAAGATTAACCAGAGACCTTCTATTATATAAAATATAAAACTATTGGACTTAAAAAAATCATTATATTTAAACTGCAAAAGATCTAAAAGTTAAATTTTAAGATAACTTAAATCTATCTATAATAACTTCATTTATAGTTAAAGAAACCAAGTTCAAGAAAGGTGAAAAATAAGGATTTAGAAAAAGGATTTGGTTAACACCTGGATTCTAGTCCCCTGCTGAAATGATGCTTATGCCCTGGGTTAGTGAGTCATACTCAGGAAGAGGCAGGAGGAAAAGGGAGCAGCTATATCCTCACTGTTTTATCAGAGCAAAACATGGTATGAGGAGAAAAAGAGCATTCAATCAACACCAAACTGAAATTTAAAAGGCAGTGAGAATTACATTTACATATTTCATTTCTGAATGTAGTTGAAATTACAAACACCGTAAGAAGGGGTATTCAATAATAGTGCATGCCCTTAATCATCAATAAATATATTGAGTTCCTTGGTTAATGTAAACTTTTTGAAATGCTTAACTAGATTACATTTTCATCTTACAGAATCCTGGTGAAATATTCATTATTTTGAGAGATGAAGTCATTGGTGATACTGTGGAGGTTGAATTTACATCAAATAACAAGGGAGTGAGAATACAGCCAGCCCTTTGGAATAAGAAAGTCTGGTGCATGAAAGCTTTAGGTAAGAATTTTTATGATTTAGTAAGTATGCAACATCAGTCTGAGTTCCTTCCAATAAATGTATGATAAATGGTTTCACTTCCCTGCAGAAATTAATATTGTTCTGCAGGTGTTTCCTGTGTTTAGTTTTCACACGCCCAAGGTTGTTATTATTAATCTGGATTTGCAAAAGTAAGAATGTATAAATTATGAGAAATTAGTTTGCATACCATGTAGTGAAATGACACCCAATAACATCACACATTTTAAAATATGTTGGCAGAGAGCACTTTAATGTACACTAGCTGTTAAATATGGAACTCAATTATTTGCTTTATTATAACATTAGGATTAGCAGATATTTGGATTTTTTATTCATGAACTTTATTCTTCCTTCCCATTCTTTTTTCTCCCAAGCCTCTGGTATATTTTTGATTGTTCTGGAAAGCATATTTTTTTTTCATTATTTTATCATCATGGTATAATTTCTACATATAATCTTTCCATCTTTTCATTATTTCATTTTTGAAACTAATCATTTGATTATCTATTTTTGCTTGAGGCATGACAAATTATATCAGATTTAAAATTCCAGGTGGAATAACCATAATAATTGCCACAATAATTGCACTGAAATCAAAATCTAATATATTAATTTCTTACTACTTTAATATAAATGTAAGATTACTTGGCTTTTAAATTACTGATATCTTTTTATGATCAGAGAATAAAATTACCTTGTGCAACTTCATACATGTGAATTTCATAAAATATTTTGGGATAGAAAGATGCTCAATCTTATTATGAATTTGGAAATGTAGTAAAAACATTTAGGGTTAAAGTGTGTGTCAAACACATCCTGAGCTTCTTTTTTTCCTTTTAAAATGTAGCCATTATGCAGTCCACTTACAGAGCATTTGCAGATCTTCATTTGTGTTCTGCAAAGGATGTTTCCCCTTCGTGGATCTCTCTGCACAGCTTAGGTTAGAGTTGGATTATAAGGAAGACAGACTCTATACTGAGCATTTATAAACATTTCAGACACGGCTTCCTGTCGTGGACAAGCATATGTGGAAGGGATTTGAGAGAAGACTGTCTCTTTCCTGTTCTTCCTTTCTTGTCTCAATGCTCCTTACTTCATATGTCACATTCTTAAATGATTCAATGAACAATAATTTCCAATTAATTAGTTTCAGAGTTTAAACTAAATCTAGTTAGACTGCAGCCACTATAGAAAAATCAATATTGCAAATTAAGAAGTACTTAAATAATATTTCCCAAATGGACCAAGATGTCAAGCATAATTATTCACATAACTTCAGATTTTTTGCTCAGTACACCTACTGGCTAAGAGTAGTGCAAAGAATAAGACACGTTGAAGTTCAAATTGTTGATCAGAAGAGCAAAAAACTGTAGTTCCGTGTTTCTGAAGATATACCAGGGCAAAGCATGATCTACGTGGTTAAATAGCAATTTGTAGTAAACACATAAATAAATCACTATTTACCAGCTGTACTAATTAAACCTCTTTCTTTCAACTGGTGTGTTCTGTAAATTAATAAGAGATTTTCTTCCAAAATGTTGGCTGCCGTGTAGCAACATACAAGATCATACCATGAGCCTGTTTGGGAATGTGGATGGGCAATGCCTCAGCAGAAATGGGCCCAGATTGTTACTTTCTCTGCCTCATGGCACTGGTTTTTGAAATGTTTCGAATCCTGGTAAGAACTGCGTTTTACATTATGACCTCCATTCATATTCACAAATACATACAGAAAGCCAAGGTTTAAAAGTAGTACTTAGACTCATGGTTTTAGCCCCAGCATATAAACAACTCCTTTTTACAAGAAAAGGCTGAACAAACTAAAAATAGAAAAACTTGAACCCATCAGAGAACTAAGGTTGCATGGTACAGGAGCAGAAAGGTGATACCTTTCCTCACCCATCATAAGGCTCACAGCTGACACTCCTGTAACAAAAGACAGACTAACAAGAGAAAAGTAGAACAAATATGTTTCATTGAAGTTTTATGTGGCACAGGAGCCTTCAGAAATGGAGACCCAAAGACCCAGGGAAAACTGTCCATTCTTCCGCTTAGGTTCAATGAAGAATAGTCAGCCATGTAGAAATGTGATTGAACAAAAGACACGTCTGTTGGTGATAGACTTGGGAGGGATCCAGTAAGGCATGTCTCTTAAGCTTCTTATTGGCCTTTCCGTGTAAGGTTCTTTCCTTTCAGGTATGGGGCAAGATTCCTCTGAAATGAGGATCTTTAAGGGAGAAGGAGACCTCTACAGGTTTTATGGCATGCTTGGGGGAAGAGAAGTTCTAATTTCTATGACCTGCCATACAGAAGAGAAATTGTGGTTTCTATGACTTACTCTGGAGAAGAAAGAGGGGTGGGAGACAGGAGAATGGAAGAAAGTCAGAAAGATCTTGCATCTGAAGCTTTCCGAATCTTCTTCAGTTCAAAGTGTTCAGCAGACCAAAGCACCTAACTTTGGGGCATCATGCTCTTGAGCCCTGACAAGGGCAAACTGCTATCCAAAAGCTGAAGAGAAAAATGAATCAGGAGAATGACATCTGAGATCCACTTCCCTAGAGCAGAAGTCACGGGAGCCATAAACTAGTGGGAGCACTTACTTGTTAATTTCGATGCATTATTGGAAGCTGAGTATAGATTAACGTAGAGTGAGAGGCTCCTGGGGACTGTCGTTTTAGGAGGCGCCCACACTTTTGTGGGGTTTACTTCCAGGAATCCGCCGGATTCACATAGTAAAGACCTGAGATGGAGTCCAGGGAGCCTCTGGCTGAACCAGAGGAAGAACAATCATGGTGAGATGCTCCCAGCACGATCTCCATAGCATAGGCCAACTTACCAGCGGAAAACACTGTATCAGAGCTTTATCCCCCCTGGGGAAGGGCAGCATCTCTCTGTAGCCCCTCCTCACCTTCCTGGCTCACTAAGGGGGAGTAGGAGAAGCAACGCCATGGCAAACAACTTGGAAAGGCCCGGCCAAGAATCACTAAAAGAGTAAGATTTAATCGTAAGACTATAGAATAATTTCCCACCCCACTACCTAATGGTCACCACCGCAACAGGCTTCCAGCATGATGACTGTAGATTATTGTTTTAAAAAAAAAGACCCTGCAGGACTCATACTTTCTCTTGGGAAAGTACTTAGGAAAGTACAAAATCAAGAAAGGTCACAAAAACAAGGACAATAGGGGAATTTGAAGCCTCTGGCACCCACAACTGTAGCAAACATTAAATACAACCCGACTCCTAAACAGATTACTGTAAATCCTTTCACTCTAGTATTATTTAGTTCAGTTCTTATTATCTGATACAACATGTCTGGTTTTAAATCAAAAATTGCAGTGCTTTTTAATTGGCTCAGGTCCCATTTATTTATATTTGTTGTTGCTGTGATTGTCTTTGGGATCTTATTCATAAATTCTTTGCCTAGGCCAATGTCTATAAGAGTTTTCCCAACATTTTATTCTAGAATTCTTGTCGTTTCATGTCTTAGGTTTAAGTTTGTTATCCACCATCAGTTGATTTTTGTGAGAGGTGAGAGGTGCAAATCCAGTTTCAATCTTCTGCATGTGACTGTTCTATTTTCACAGCACCATTTATTGAATAGGGATTCTTTTCCTCAGTGTATATTTTTGTCTCCTTTGTCAAATATTAGATGACAATATGATGATGGTTTTATATCTAGGTTCTTCTTCCTGTTTCAAAGGTCTGTGTCTTTGTTCTTGTGCCAGTAACATACAGTTTTGTTTATTATAGCCTTGTAGTATAGATTGAAGTCTGGTAGACTGATCATAGCAACAACAAATATAAATAAATGGGACCTGAGCCAATTGAAAAGCTTCTGCACAGCCAAGGAAACTATCATTAGAGTGAATAGACAACCTACAGAATGGGAGAAAATATTTGCATGCTACACATCCCATAAAGGGCTGACAACTAGAATCTATATATAACTTAAGAAAATTAACAAGAACAAATCAAACAACCCCATTAAAAGTTGGGCAAAGGATATGAAGAGAAACTTTTCAAAAGAGGACAGAATAATGG